>JAHZND010000165.1:0-12599 GCA_027744115.1 Acrocyrtus sp. NNG-2020
GCAGTTGCAATATGCCACTCATTCGTAAAGTGGCAATAATATTCCTGCCCTGCCCGCAAAATCCTCTTCTACCAATATCTCCTATTTCCAAGTGTTTGCTGCATCCTTCCACAAAGTCAAAACCGCAAAAAACCAAGTTTTTTTTTTAATTTTCGGTCTGACGGCATCCATCTCGAAGTGAGCGGATGTAACCTGTACTAACATAATTTTGAGTTTTGTAGCTGAAATCCTATCTATTTTTAAAGGTCTGGAGATTCCCGCTCTTCTCGCATCAGTTACAAAATAATGGCCCTGGTTTAGTGGCTTTGATGATGAGCACGCGGTCCCGACTCAGGAAACAAGATACAACTGCCCCGCAGCCAATCCTTCTCTACTTTCGCTCACATGCTTGGACGTGCTATCATTTTTTTGGGAGATAGCAAACGTCATGTGCTACGCTTTAAGTAGCTTCCTTTTTATGAATTCAGAATTCAGCTTTTGTATATTTTTTTTTGCAAATATCCACTAACCAGTCACCATCACAAAAGAAACTGGAGTAGCAGGATGCTCTACCCTGCGGCTAGTAAACTGAAGCCATTAAAATGAATGTCGTAATCAAATCCAGGACAGAGGTCTTCTCCCTGGATATAATGTTTTGGTGTAATTACGCCAGAGTTTTTGGCTGATATTATGCCCCCAAAAAATTAGCAATGCGGCTTTTAAAAATTTGTCGTAGTCGTCCCCCTCTCTGCGGTAAGCATTTCCTTACTTTTCGACGGAAGTGCAGATACGCAGATTGACAAAACCAAAAAATAAACTGCCATCGGCTAATTTTCAACTGCTCCCGCCAAACCACTCAAGCACTGTTTACCTATTTCAACTTTGATGGCAAACAGGTAAAAACAAGCGGGAAGTTGACATGCAATATCCGTGAGCTCTAAGAAGTACTTTCAGTCCGTTGCAGTTTTTCCTTTTCATCGTAACTTTTTATACCTGCTTCTGTGCACTGCACGGGAAACATCCTGTCGTAATCATCCCTAAAAAACTTTTATCCCTTTCCAATATCAAAGTCTCTTTGATACTGTTATAGTGGCACATCTTCAAAATATTGCATAGGCTCATTTACAATCTACCTGGCTAACTGTCTTCTTCCTCTTCATACCCGAAACCGCTTCAAACTTGAAGTGGTGTCATAACACTGTTTTCCTTTGATATGAAAACTGGTATTGCATTTTTTACCCTATCTGGAAACTTCCAGTGGTGGCGGATGCACGTGATTGTTACAAAGAAACGGTTCCAGGAGAGAGGGGGAGAGGAAGAAGAGCCGTCATTTAGATAAGAAAAAATATTTTTTAAGTTAGGATATGAAATGAAAGAATAACAAACTCTCTCCACGTTTTTCCGTTTTTCCTAAAACTCGTCAAATTTTTTTTGCCCATCTCACAACAAACAAGAAAAGAGCTCCAGCGGTGCCCTTCTCCGTTTCAATCCAATTTTTCTACTCTCCTCCCCGAAATTTGAATACAATGAGAAAAGAAAGCAGAAGAAAAAGGTGCATCTTTTACCTGCTAGTAGCCAATGCTTTCACTTTTTGCTCATTTTTTTGAATAATGCTAAGTAAGTTTTTGGGCGGTGGTTGTGCTGGAGAAAAAATGAAAGTGGATTCACCTTGCTCGCCGCGTGGGTTTTTTTTTCGGGTAGCTGTCTGTTATTTCATCGGCGGGATATCAGACGAGAAAAAGAAAGAATATTTTGTGATTTCCGTAAAAAAAGCAGTTTTTTAGTCTTTTATGCGATTTTCTAATATTTCAGTCATAATATGCATGGCCGCTACTCACTACTCTACTCCTGGGAATGAAAAAGGACAGGCCGAGCCTTTCACGTTCTGCTCTCCTTCAACTCTACGCTGCCCTCCATGAAAAAAATGGAACGGAGCTTTGAGAAGTAAACGACCCGAAATTTCCTCACGGCGGGACAAATATTTCTTACATAATAACACACTTTTTAATGGAATATACCCCGGAAAAAACTAAATAAAAGAGGAAATAAAGAGCCGTTTAAAAAGGAAGAGAAAAGATGGGCAGGCCGATTACACATTTTTCCCTATTATAAGTGAATGGGGGTGAGCGCTTCAGAATTTTTATGAACTCGTTTAGGTCCCCTTCTCTCCATTTACAAGCTGGTAATATATACGAGCGTGGGATGCGTGGCTCAATGGAGCGCTGTAATATAAGTTTGTCGCGTCCTCGTCCTCCCAATCTCTCTTTCTCTTCCGACCTCGGCTTCTTTCTATATTTCTACCTCGTCTCTGAATGGACTCGAGGGAGCAATCTACGTTCTCTTTTATTGTCATTACTCCTCTCTACAAATCAAATGCTAGACGCTAATAATAAAGTAAGAGGAGAGCCAGGTTCCAGCTGAATGAGCTGTGTGGCTGGAGAGCACGCCAGACTTATTGTAGTGCGGTGTGGGCTAAAGTAGTCCGGGAAAATTATGGGAAATGAAAGTGCATTTGGGAAAGTGAGGAAAGTCTTATGTGAAAATGGAAAGGCTACACACAGCTCTGTTCTTGAGTTAGGAGTGCTTATCATGCCCAATCTAAAAAAAATTACAGACGTGTGGTGGTTCAGTGCAAAAAAACTGTTGACGGGGAACTACTAGTTCGGGCGCTATTTATTACCTTTGATTGAATGTTGACATCTAATTCCGTTCGAAGAAGGGAGTGCAATGCGTGCCTTCTAAAAAAATTTGTTGTTTTTGGAGGAAGAAGCCATACTAAAGTTTTTTTTCTGGCTTTGGCTTTGATTGGAATAATTTTCTGCTGGAAGTCGACTGTAATTATGTCCTTGAGTGTAATCAACTACTAATTGATGGCTTTCACCAATAATTTAAAGTTTCCTGGGGGAGCACATGCACACACTAACTTCTACTTTTTTTGGCCCACAAAGCCAAACAACCACAGCCTCTGAAAGTCTGAAACACTTTTTTCCTTACCTCTAACAAGCCTTGTTAGCGTAAATGGGTAGGCAAAATGCTATTTTTCCTAAATTTTTGTAAAATGGGATTATGCAGATTCTTATCTCAAATTGCAAAGTTTTTTTTCTCCTCTCCTGGTTTTAAGTTTTTCCATGTGCCCCAATAAAAAAAGTTGGTGAAGTGGAAGCGGGAACACTGGAGAAAAAATATTTTTTACGGGGAGCACTACCAAACTACCACTACCCTACATTTTCTTCTTTTTTTCGGGACCAGCTGTAACTTCCCAACTTTTAAATCTAGTTAAACGATCATCATTATTGGCACTATTTTTCCACCATAAAAATTCCAGTCAACCTTCATCTCCCATCATTTATAAAGGGATTGTAAACCAGTTCCCGAAAAAAATATATAAAAAATCCTTTCTCGACAACTTTCCACTCCTTTTCTTTACTTTTCTAAGCTGCTACACGAAGCACTACTTACTTCATTTTATAATTCGGCTACAAAGACATTTTCCCTTGTAAAATTTTTTATGTCGGGGCTTTAAAGGAATAAATTTTTTTTAAAGGACTCTTTAATTTTTTCCCCTTATTACTTATACCGTTGTGTCCAGAGAGCGAGGGCTATTAGGAGAAAAAAGTTTGAATTTTTTTCTACCTTCCTTCCTTTCCTGGATTTTTCTTGAATGAAATGAGTCGGCGATAAATCAAGATGAAGGGTTTGCTGCTAGCTGCTGTATGGACCTACTCATTTTTATACGTTTTTCCTCTAACAACAAAAAAAATGATATGCGTAGATATACACAGGACAGTAGTATTAGCGCCGCTTGAGTAAGTCTTTTATATTCCTGGAGAAAAGTCTGGAGAAAAAAATTCTTTCCAGGGAAGCTTTTTTTATTCCTCTCAATACTTAATCCAGTTATTCTACACTCGTTTACAGCTACTTAAGTAATTTTTTGTGCTTCCTCCCAAAACTAAAAAAGTAAGTCGGGGAAGCATGGTAATCAGAAAAGTTGCTTTTCCTCTGTTCACTAGACAAAAAATAGCTGAAAATATGAAATAATCGGATTCAACCTAACCAGTCACTACCTAACACACACTTGTCGCCTTTCCTATTTATTTTTCCCCTGTTATATAATCAAACGGGGGGAACGTCTGATTGCCGAAGAGAAAAGAAAGTTTTTTTCCGCCCTTAGTTTTCTTCTACGAAGCTTCCGATGTCTGTAAGTATGAAGCAGTTTATCAAGTATTTTTGCCTTCTCCAAAATAAATGTTTTCCCGAGAGAGATTGCAGAAACTCGAAACTCTCCTTTGAAAGTGTGTGTCTGGAGCGGGAAACTTAACTTTTTCTTAATAGCTTTCTTCTGTAGAAGAAAAAAACTTTTTATTTTGTATTTTCGAAGAAGAATAAATATTTTTTTCGCGGGAGTGGTATACTTTTCAAGGGAACAAAGTATAATTAAATGAGTGGGAAAAAAGTATGCCGGGGAAATATATCATTTGTTAGGAGGCTGCATATATTTTCGTATTACCTTGTATTGCAACATTTCTTTTTGTGGAGTTGCGAAACGAATTTCTATTTAAAATGTATTACATTTCCGCCTCTCCTTTTTGATAGAGAGTTCCATCATGTGATATGGATTACTTCACTGTGAATCGTTGCGTTTCACAGAAAGGTCTTACATTTCAATTATTTACCTGCTCCTGCTCACTTATTCATTCGGATGGGATGTGCCCATCAAAGGAATCTGAAATCAGGTAACTTTTCAATTTCAAATTTATTTTGCGAAAAAGTTATGTTTACGTAATGCCAAAGCCCATAAATGCATAATACACGGACATTCCCACATCCCTCAAGTTTCAAACTCCTTTTTCACTTTTACACTGACACACCTTCACCCCAGCAGCACAAAAAGCAAGTTGGTCAGTCATTCCGATAAAAATTTCAAAGTAATATATTCCCTTCCTCTGCTCCCAGCTACAAAGCAAAAGAAAAATAACGACTCCACCTTCAACATACATTTTCCCAAAATGCAAAAAAAATAATCTATAATAATAGCCTGTTGTAGGCAGGCAGTGTCCCTCATTCAAAGAGTCTTTTTTGCGAAACGCCCACATTCACACTGTAAAAGATTAAAGTTATACATGAGCGGGTGGATAAACAAAATAAAAGGGCTTTCCACACAATGTGCATCAAAGCTTTCCTGAATGGAGATGGGATATTGGCATCAGACACATCATCTTATCATCATTCATACCCAGAATAGCAATCACTGGAACGCGCGCACATCCAACATTCATGTCCGTTCACTATGAACGCCCATTTCCAGAGTAATGTGTGCTCCGCTCACTAACCCAGTTCAGGCTTCAGAGTTGCGTATGTGAGGAGAAGCGTTCACAGTATAAAATGGTGGTGTATGGTAAATGGTACAGACTCTTCCCCTATCTCCTATTTTTTCGTGGTCACCAGGCATAAGTGGAAAATTCGGATAACTTTCATAAAGAAATATGATGACGATAAAGATTACCTTCCGCGATAGGATGAGAGAGGGCCACTAAACAAAAATCCTGTTTATGCCTTTTCCAACAATGTGCAGCTATTTTATGTGGGGAAAAAGTGACCATAGAATGGCAGCACTCCTTTAAACTTTTCTACGAAATCTGGCACGGAAAGTGACTTGAATTGAAATTTGGAAGAACTCATCTCCAGCCCCCATCTTCCTTTGAGTGGACCAGTTGAATAACTAAGAAATTGTGGTTCCATCACCAAATCAAGGAGAAATACCAAAAAATTCTTTAAAATATGTCATATCTGAAGGGGGTCATCACATCACTACCCTTATCTATTGGAATTCTATATTTCCATCCAATCAAAACGAATAAAGAGAAAGTCAGTCATAGTCATAGCCATATCCAAATATAAGGTAGCAACAGTAGCCTACATATTTCCGGCATCCCTTTTATTAGCCACAGCTTGAAAGAATTTCCCAAGATTTTTGGGGAGTTGATGACAAAACTTATGAATGGCTATACAGCACAGCACATAGCTCATTTATTGATGAAAGTGATATGGATAATGGGTTACCCGTTTGAAGTTTTTTATTTGAAAGTGGAACGCTCTCAGAAAAAGAGAATGAGACAGAAGCATCTCCCCATAAAACGGAAAAAAGTTTGCTTTCCCCATCAAAAAAAATATTGCAATCATCTTACTACAACCATCATCATTAGCTTTTTTTCCAGATGATGAAAGGAAGACGGAAGGGAATGCATCATACTCTAAAAATGTACCTATTTTATAACTTCCTATAGAAAACACGATAAAAACGTGTTCGTCCGTTTCTCGCATGTCCAAAAAATACAAAAAAAACTACTTTTTATTGCCTGCTGAACTTTGTAGCCCGTCCATTGCCTTTTACTTTTAAGGGCAGATTCCGTTATTTATTCTTTTCCTCTCTTATCAACAAATCATGGTGAACCTTGTCTTGCTTTATCAACATCATCAACCTTGTACTCAGGATGTGATCTGTGCGTGGAAGACACATGGACGGGGAGTATTTCGTGTGCCGCATCTTAAATATAAAAAACAGCTTATAAGGTCTGTACTGCGGTATTTTCCGGGTTCTTTTTCATTTTATCCAGCTCCGAATAATTTTTTTGAGAATGGATAACAGTCGGAAAATAGAATTACAGAAAGGCCAATTTTTTATTGCTCTGCTGTAAACACAAGCAAATCATTATGCTGCCGTACTCAACTCAAACTTTTTTTTTCAGCCCTGCCCTGAGTTCATCTACTTGTAGCCTGTGCCTGTAACTAATCCGAAAAGTTTTTCTTCGGCAATTCAACTAAAGTAAAGGTAAAGAGAGGAACGTATTTTTCGATCCCTGTAACTAATCCGAAAAGTTTTTCTTCGGCAATTCAACTAAAGTAAAGGTAAAGAGAGGAACGTATTTTTCGGGGCGGAAGTGCGTTATTTAATTCTCGTACGTACTCAAACAAAAATAAGTAATTTTAGCTCTGCTGCACTTTTTCATCTGTAAATATATCAGGTTCCATACAACCATATTTGCTGGTGCATGGAAGGATTTCTCTACCGGTTTTTTGTTTACTATGCTGAGCTTGTCTTCCGTGTCTGCTGGATCTCCGTCCTTCCGTTACTGATGTACACGGCATTGTTTTTTTTTTGTTGAAATATCAGCCGAAAAAATTACTTGTCAGGACACACGTCTCATTTTCCTCCTATCCTCCTATATACTGTACAGATATGTAGCTTTCTGGTTTGTCACGATATTACGAGAACTTTTTTTGTCGGAAGAAAAAAAGTTGACTCAGTCTCAGTGCTTAAGCCTTTTCCTCCATTGTTGCGATAGATTTTCGCCGTTTCTCCCTCCTTCTCCTATATATTTAAGTAGTTTCATTCTGTGGGAGGATGGCTTGAGAGAGTTGTCTTGAAAAAAAAGTTAAAAAAGTACACTTCTGCCAACCAAAGTTTTTTCCCCTTTCATTAGTTCCCTTGTCTCATCATAATGCCCTGCGACATGACATAACATGACCGTTTTGCTATTTTCCCTCGTGTCCCTAACAAGATCTGAAAAGGGGAGAGTGTGAGAAGTGGTGGTGGTGGCTGGTGATGCGGTGGAGACTATTTTTTTACTACATGACTATATTTTTTGTTTTCTATATAAAGTTGCTAGTTTAACGTCCCGAAAAAATCACGTCTCCCCACTTTATCCATTATAAATAAGGTTTACAAACAATTACGACAAATTTAACAAGTTTTAGTTCAGCAACAGTCCATTACATTCTAGTAAGTAGTTAGGGAGCTAGCCGGCGTAAAAAAATGTAGCCTTGTAAAGTTGTAACTGTAACAAAACTTAGTTTTGTCTTGTCCTGTTTGTGTCCGTCCACAAGTTTTTCAATTCGTAGCGTCCTTCTCATCTCAAGAATAAGGAGGAAAACGGGAGTATGCCGAGAATTATGAGCTGCGTCGGAGTAAATGGACACGGATCACTTTTCACTCTCTCCCGTGGGAGGCTACTCCGATTTCATAACAATTATTGCAGTGTAGGTTGTTGCAAACGAAAAAGTTTTTTCTTTCCTTTTTAACTCACTTTTACTTCCTTTGCCATCTGAATAATACAGATGGACTTTTGTTTGTATCCGGAATAGCTTTTAAAAATGCAAATAAAGACATTTCCCACTTGTTTGTGCAGCCAGCTTAAATATTTAGCCGTCAGCGAAAAGCAAAAAAAGTTTACTTGAAGTAGCTTTTCCCTTCCTCCACAGTTCATATGAAGAGGAGGGAAAACTGTGCACCAATTAAGCACTAACTCCCGCAAAATTCAAATAGTTGATGAAAGAAGCATGCAACAAGACAACATTTTCGAATATTTTGCTCGCTACTTTGCATATTTTTTAAACCCTTTTGCTAGAGAAAACAGCCTAATTTGCATATTTTTCCGATTTTAATGATTTCATTGGAGGTAATGGAACCCCCTATGCAAATTACTTTTTGGAGAGCACACTCCATCAAAAGCTTTCCATAATGGTGCACAAAGATAATGGGGACTGGGGTGTTTGCACCGTCAAACATCACCAGCGGGAAAACATAAAAGAGCATACCGAGAAATAAAAACAAGAGTAGTGGAAAGTGTGAGCCGATTTTCTCTTTGCGTCCCGGCAAAATATAAATTTTGTGTGCTTTTCCTCTGTTATCCTTTTATCGTAGTAGTTCATACGCTCAACATATATTTTCTCCAGTATTATGTTCCGGTGCATTATTACTGGAAAAAGCAATTATATGCATATTCATGTGTTTACATTAAACAGCTATTATATTGTGCGAGACAGTTGTAATAACAGAAGTGGGAGAGGGAGATATAAAATATATATTTTTTTGCAGGGGAGCGCCGGATTGCCATGCTCTCCTGCGTACAGGATGTTGTGGAAGTTGTTGAGTGGAAAATAAATGGGACTGCTTATGAGCGGGAGCAGGGAGCAGCGGTAGTTGTTTGAACAGATATAATTACAATATGCAGGTTTTTTTCTCAGGCTAGCGCCTTTCTCCAGTCCTTTCTCTGGTATCACCGTGTCAGTTTGTTTTGGTGGTTGGTGGCTGGTCCTTGATGCTGTTTGGTTATTACTAGTAAAAATATTTATATTTGAGGGGGATTCGGAATATAATAATGAGAAGTTGCAAGTTGGGGTGGAAAATTTATGTTGAAAAATGGGATATAATGAAGTTTACAATGAAATGTTTTTTGGGGGAAGTGGGAGTTAAGGTGAAAACAGAAAAGTGTGCTTATTCTGCGGTAAGTAAACATTAATGATGGCTAGGAAGCAATCATATTTAGCTTTCCTGAGAGGAAATTAAATAATCAGAGTGTGGCAGGAAAGCGTGTTCTTCTTGAAGAATGGGTTCTGGAGGCGGAAATTTAATTGGAGTTAAAAATCGCTTACTGGAAAAGATTTTCCAGCCAGATGGCCACATTCGAAAAAAATAGATTACTCCGTCCTACATTATATTTCATGAACTCGTTAGAGAATTTTTAAAGAAAAAAATATGTTTTTTGGAGCAAGCCACACCACTACCACACCACCACAGCCACAAAAATATAATGAAGTTTTGTTCGCTGCTATCGTAGCTCGCATATTAATTTGTAGTAGGGAAAGGGAAAAACGTGGCGGTGTGCATTTCACCCTCAATACCACTTGTTCCATATTACAGCCAAGAAGTTAATGAAGGCCACTAGTCTCAAAAGGACTAATCTGCGAAGACCGTTCATTATCTCACATTTCGGCTAAGCTGAAGAAAAGTGAGCCTGATTACATTTTCCCTATGAAGATACCTATATAGTAGCTCGTAAAACGATACTATTTTCGTTTTCCTTGTGCTCGCCGTCTCAAACTTGCTGATAATTTTTTGTGTATGAAACGAGAAAGAAATGAAATGATTAATCACACCAAACACCAAAAAGAACTAGTTCCCTACATTTTAGAGGCCCTCTCCGCTCCTAAAGAAAAATGAAGGAGAGAAATTAAAGCTTTCTGGTCATTAAGCCAGAATATTAAAAGACAAAGGAAAAGGGGAATAATGGGGAGGAACACCTCATCAACCTTTTTTCACATTGTTTTGCAAGTAAAGCCCTCGGAGAGCACTACGCATATATTCCGGCCAAAAAGAGTGAAACTTCAGCAAAACATATTTTTTCTCAGCTTTCGCATTGTTAAAATATAAATGTAGTTAAATGCGAGTTTCATCCTCTCATTTACTCACTTCCACTCCTACCAAGCGCGCATACCTTAAAGTCACTTTAACTTAAAATAATGAAGTTCATCAGCACAGCTCCACTCACTTCTTTTTTAATGGAATGGGAGAGCGGGAAAAAAAGTAAAACGCAGCTTCTAGCTCGTTTCCTCACTCTTTCGCCATCGCATCGCGTCCTGTTGTAATCATCATCATTGTTATTACTTCTTTGCTGCACACAGCAAAATCCTCTCCGAAAGTGTGTATCTTTTTTTATTCCTTTCTCCATTCCCATTTCCCTTTTTTGCGCTACTAATGAATATTTACTTTCTTCCAAATTACCCGAAACATTTTAATGTTTTCTTATTTCGTGCTCCTTCCACTGTTGCATTAGCAAGAAAATAGGAGCCTTTTACAAGGTTTTCACAATTCGTGCATGTGTACTCGTGTTTTGCATGCTTGTAAACATATTATAAAATGGCACATATTAATTTTCCCATTTCGTTTTTTTAAAAAAAATGCACAGAGAAAATATTATTCCGCTCGNAAAATGCACAGAGAAAATATTATTCCGCTCGTGTTTCCCTTTTTTCGCTACTTCCTCTGCAATAGTCGTCGTAATGAACGTTGCAGCTCTAATGTAAATATTTATGAGGGGCAAAGTTGTGTCCCGTGCATAAAAACATTTTTTTTTTCGGGACGAGGAGTGCACAGCTCACATACGAAATCCAATCTTAACTACACACCTTCATTCTCCTACTTAACAAGGTCATAAAGCTGACTCGGAGTACAACAAAAGGATTTAATTTATTATGTTCAGCTTGCTCTTATTGCTTTTTTCTCTGCTACGCGGCCCGCCAGAGAAAGCAGAGCTCCTAAACTTCACTCTCTGAATGGGAAATATATTGGAATGCTGTGAAACTTACAATAATGAGCCTCCATTAGCTTGTCGTGGTGTATTTTCCTAGCAATCGAGAGTAGTACGAACAAATGGGCTGTTTTCACAAAAAACGCTTTTTTACTTGTACTTCCACCAATATCTATTTTCCTTGTGCATTCACACAATAAATCTGGTTCTGCTATTGGGATAAAAAAAATAAAGTCGAGTATTGCAGTTCTGCTCCACTTTTTTGTAATGTCCTTGTTTGGGATTACTCCCGGTGCGAGTGTCGAGCAATAATTTTTTTTTAAAGAGAAGTCGTCCTCCGAAAAAATAATAAAATTGGTTTCTTATCGGTTATACTCGTGTTTCATGTTCCATTCGTTTCATTCTCTTGTTGCAATGTATCAATAAAAATAGTTGTAAAAGTGCATTTAAGTTAGGGGAATTTACTTTTTCCACTATTTTTATCTCGTTTTGGATGCATTACTGCGCCCGTACCACTGACGACTCTCGTCATCATCAATAATCCCAGTCGAGTCTCATTTTCTCATTGAATTACATCACAGACAATTGCCTCCTCGCACTAAATAAAGTTCGTGGAGGAGTAGTTAGCTTTTTTAAAGGAATTCCTTTCAGGGTATATAGACCGAAAAATAATAAAGAGGGGAATGTATTAGGCAACGCTCATTTCACTATTTCATCATCAATGAATGCACGTTATTGCTGATATTAGACGAAAATGCCAACTATAGCAAATAAGCCAGGCGATATATAGTCAGGCAATAACAATAGTGAATGGTGTCTATGTTAATAGCTTTCTGTTGCTGGTGTTCTCGGGTAAGAAGAAGAAAAGCTACTACAAGGAATGACTGCTGGCCTGATACACTTTGTAGCGGAACTATCTTATTTTCGCCCTTATCGCGCTATAAATAAAGGCGGGCAATTGACTTTTTTCTATTGTTATGAAGTGAAGCCACGAAGAGAAAAAGAGTAAGATAGGAGCTGGCGCTGGTCTGGAGTAAAAATTGTAACACGTAGAAGAAAACAGGCACTGGAAACTGGGTAGGTAGAGCGCTAGTCATTTCTTTTACTTGAAGGAGAGTTTGTAAAAATATTGACGGCATTTTTTGTAGCTGACATGCAACAATAAAGCAATATTAATTTCCACTTTTACTCGTGCCGAACAAGACAACGAAGTACATCACGCATTTGGTAATGCATCAGACTGTAGTGAAGTAGCAAACTGAAATAAATTGCTTCCAAAATGATGGAACAGTTGATAGGTAACTCTGTTAGTGCAATGAATTGTGTAGCACTAACTAATTATCGCTGAAAAGCTGAAAACACTAGTTTTACGCCATTCATAATTTTTAAAATTAAAACAATTCTATATTATGTACAGATTGTACTGATATGGCGTTATCGTTTCGTTCAATTTATCAAGATAGTTAAGCGGGACTGAAAGCTAAGGAGATAATTCATTAAATCTCACCAAGAAAAACTTAAATAAAAACATAC
>JAHZND010000166.1:0-13693 GCA_027744115.1 Acrocyrtus sp. NNG-2020
GACAGCTACGGTTTGAGATGGCACCAGTGAGCAAATATGCAGCTGCGTGCATATAAATATCATGACACAAATTACTAGAGTTAAGTGCGTCATTATAATTAACTTTACGTTGGAGTATTAAACTTTTTTTGAATTTTACAGGAAAATTTAAGTGGCACTTGCATTCTTTTTCTTCTCGTGTGTACCACACATTGAAAGACAAGTGGTGGCATTTTTTCTTCTGATTGGTATTGGTCCTTCATCGCATTCTATTGTTTTATGAGTACGGAAGCAGCGCGGCTGAATCCTAAATTTAGTGTCGCAAGCAAGCAAGCTTCATTTTATTATTATCGGGAAATACAAGCAAAGCTACAAGCATTTATTTGTCACGTTAAAAGTTTCTTTTTGCCGGGCATGCTTCGTTTCATTTTCCTGGTTTATCGACATCTGGCACGACAAATAACGCCTCGTTTATCTAAAGCGGCGAACACGTCAGCGACTGTGAACTTCATAATGAACGGCTGCCTTATTCCAAGTGGCAGCATTAAATATTATTTTTCTTTCCTGTAAATCGTATGGGGTGTAGTTTATTACTTCCTATACAGATGAGGACAAACTAAAGTGACAAAACACTCACTAAAAGTTTTTGTGTCCAGCCAATTCAACCACTCACAGCTTACCTCCAGCTGAAAATAAACTCCAAAAAATATTTTTGTTGGAAGGAAAGTGAACAAGCGCCTTGTTTCCTGTTTACCAGAGCTTCTATGCGCCTCTAACTAAATATTTATTTGCATTCGGATGTTCAGATCACTGTCATTGATGTCACTTAAAGCTAACTACAGCCTTATAACTATTTCAAATCAAATTTGTGCTATTCCTCTATATTTACACTTTCTAAATATCTTACGACATACATCGTTAGTTTACGAGTTCGCTCTAAGCCCTCCGCCCTCAGTGTAATTTTGTATTAACTAGTAACGGGGACGGAGAAAACTACGTTGAAAACGGAAACTTAGCCTTCCTGTTAGTATTTTTAAGCCATGCATTATACAGTTTTTGCTTTCAGTTTTTTCGCATACTTTCGTCACTCGCTCTTCCGTTTTTCACTGTAAGTTTTAAAACCCTAATTTTATTACTGCTAATACGAGCGAAACACTTGAGCTTAAAATTACAAAATGCCTCTCCATAAATCAGAACAAACATCATTAGACGAATTACTTCTCTAATACCCTCCTACTCATTTTTTTCCTGTTATGAGCTCCGATAATAATCTGTTTAGCACCGTTCGCCTCAACAACTCTCTACTTTACTCATAATGCCAATAATTTTATAAGTGGGCTTAAAATTATCCTCATTATATTTTTTTACTATTCTAAGAAACTATATATTTGATAATAATATGCGAAAGCTCTAACTTATTTTTTATTTTAAGTATCTATTTTTGTCATTTAGAAAAACAGTTCCAAAAATGATTTAATCCCTGCATGTTCATCCGTATGTTTGCTGCTTGTACTTTGTTTTACTTTGAAATAATGAACAAGCCCGAAAAGCGTGTTCCTGTATGCGCCCAGTTTTCACGTAACCACCTCGAATTAGTTGACAGACAGGAAAATTTATGTCAGTGTGGCGGAGCGGATCTTAGGGCGACCGTTGAAGGACTTTTTTTTAGAAAGTTACATGACTAGTTTAATATGAAAATGTGATAGTGGCTGTCATGCATCCCTCATCAAAGGTTTTTATGCATGCTAGAGGGCCGTACAGAAAATAAAATACCTTTCAGCACTTTCCTTTGAAGCGTGCTCGCAAACTCCTATCAAGAGAAATGGACGGACATGAACGTGCTGTAAATTCAATGTCTCCTCTCTGCATTATGCCGTCCATAAATTATCTGATAGTCTCCGCTTAAATGATGTTAAATGCCACAATAGTGAAATGGTATCGCTATGAAAATAAATTTATGCATTATAGCATCATCACATATGTATGCATCTATACGTATGACTATAGCTTTTGTGTTGGCAAACGGAAATAAAAAAAGCGGAACTTCAAAGATATGCTACATAATGCCGAGAAAAATCAAATAATACTAATTATATATTTCAGCATTCATGTCATTTCCGAGAAAGGGCAAGTGAATGTGTTTGAGAGACAAAAATACGAATTGCGTGTACATTCATACTTTAGCTGGGGAGTAGTAAGTTTTTGTGCCTCATAATTATATGGTGGCATGATTTCTTCCAAAGAGTGTAGGAGTTTCTTAGCATTAGGAGAGGAAAAGAAAGCGAGGAGCAGCAACAATGCGCCAGCGATGATGACGTACATTCACAAAGACTGGCACGAACTTAAAATCTGGGTGTGTTTCTGATAATTTTTTATGGTAATTGCATCCACAATTCCCGAATGCATCTAGCAGAAAATAGCAGGCTGTAAGACGGCGTTGAAAGAGCCATTTTTTCTCGTTGTAGTGTGTGGCACCATGTTTGAATACTCCTTCCTAGTCCCATATATTTTGCGTAGAGAGAGAGAAAAAGTGAAAGGACGGAGTCCAACGGAATGCTATGGGAAATGAAAGAAAAAAAGGATTCCCTGCCCACTGCAACTGCTCGCGGAAATATATAAGTATAAAAAGTCTGGGCAGAGCTACTACTTTACTGTTCATATCCTATTGCCATCCTGAATTTCCCTACGCTCACTTCTGAATAATATACGATGTCTGCAGAAAATTCCAAGTCACATTTTCCCATAATTACAGCACTACTTTTAAATCTGTCAGGAGTCGGGGAGGCAGCGTGAAAAGTACCTATATTAACTCACAATTATCAAGACGTATTGCCTACCATTTATAGATTTCCTTTCGCTGCCTTTTAATCTCCACTCTCTACTAATGAAAATCTACACTGAAGGTTATAATATATGGCTGGGATATCGGTTATGCTTATCCTCCATTTTCCTGTGTGCCTACCCATTTATCTCGGGCTTTCACCTTCACCAGCAAAATAAAAACGCTTCAAGCCTAATCCATTGTGTCCTCCTCCTCCTCCCAGCCAATGACTGTGATAATCGTAGACACTGTTATTGTTCGGCTGGAGCCTTGCACCTGTTTAGCTTATTTATAGTCTCACGACAAGACTGAATGTCAATGCTATGCAGAGTGTGTAGGCAATCAGCAAAGTTTCGCAGTTAAAAGACAATACTAACACAATTAACTTGCAACAAAGGGGACTATCGTCATGAATTTTAAACAGGCTCCTAATACATTAATGGAAAACAAAACAGCTTAAGCAGCCTGCCTTTCAAGTTTTTCTCTCCAAAAGAAACAGCAACTCTCCGTGAAAGCTGCAAAGCTTTTATCATTTTTCTTCTTCCAGTGCACAAGTCCCTAGCAACAGCACTGACTTAAAAATATCATAAAAAAGTAGCACCTTTCCTTCTTGGATTTAGTCTAATGGTGGTGCAGTCATTGTGCGTTGCAAATTTGAGGTAAGCTAATTTTGTGGAAGCGAATAGATGAGCCCCTCTCCCATTTTCAACATGTGACGTGTCTTCCTCTAATCCGTGAGCATTATCATATCTTATAGTACTGGTGATGAGCCAGTATCAGACCGCCCACTACCAAAGATTCAAACTTAAAAAAGCTTAGCACGAGATCTACTAATATATTATTTGTTATAGTTTCCCCAAATAAAAATGAGCATTGGCTAGGGTAGAACTGTTCGCTATCACACCTTATTTTGAAACAGTTGTATCGTTAGCTAGAGCTACCTCCCGCTAATAGGAAGTTGTTTTGGGACGCTACACTGAAAATAAGTAGACATTATGCGTAAGCAACATTTCTGTAGTCTCCAGTATTTTTCCCTCCAAAGAAAAGGAAAAGGAAAAAGCAACTAATGCAGTATAAGACATTTTTATAGTAACAAAAGCTCATGGGAGAACTTTCTCCAAGTGAATCTTGTCTTCGCATTGTTGTGCTAAAGCATGATGACGCCCACAAAATGATTTCAGAATTTCAACACATCTGCAGCAAAAATGTTTCGGGGATGGAAAAATGTATCCGCGTATTTTTAGAAACAACCTTGAGGATTTTCAGGTAGCATTAATTCAGTGAGAAAAAAACGATTGGCTCACAGAATTCGATACAATAAACTATTAATTTCTGTCTTTTATATGGTTGAAAAGGCACTCTGGCAAGGGAGTTTCAACAAAAGGACTGAACGCAAATAAAACATGATTTTAAAGCAAAAAAAATTGTGCACAGTTGTAATACTTTCTCAACCAAGGTCAGGAAAACTCCAGCTTAAAACTTTAAGTTGAATTTTTGATGGGCTATAGTCGTGGAAACTGGAAAGTCAATTCAACTCTAACAACTTTGGCCGTTAGCTGAGCAGTAGGGTGCATATATTAGCGGAAATGACTTTTAAACTAACAAGTGTAATAATGTCCAGGCTACTTAATTGCTCCTAATACAGCAAATGGCAGTGGGTTTTATAAAGTTTCGTTGCGAACTCCATGGAAAGATGTGCTGGAGAGAGCACATAATATGAATGGCTGCTATATAAACTCTATAAGGCTTAGCAATCTGAGACAAATTACTTTGTACAATTAACAAAATTGCTGCTCATAAAAGCTAAAACAAACTGAAATCACGGGCACATCGCGATCGATACTTGCTCTTTGTGTAGTTTTAAAGGTAACCGGGGGTAAGAGCGGATTTCTGGCAAAGAACTCTTCAACCAATCCAATTACTTATTGATAGCTGGAAAAGGAAAAAAATGTTGGATAGACTGCCGTCATATCCTGGAAGCTATACAAAGTATATTTTAAAGCTAGCAATCAGCGCTAGTCCTTAGTCCATGACCTACTTATACCGTTGATGTGTTGTCCTTCGTACTCGCCATAAGTGTTTATTTATTAATACAGTTACAATTGAAAATTGTGGGTGAAGTGATGCCTAAAATGAGAGGGTAGTAGTCATCTAAAATGATTGGAGCGATGATCATCGTGTCCGTCTACTAACTCATACATAATATATTTATGCGTTTGGCTGTGGCGATAAGACAAGCGAAGCATAAAACTAACAATAAGTGCACAGAGAGGGAGTTCGTTGAAGCGAGTTATTCGTGTGTAAATTGCAAAGAGGAACTTGTTCCTAGAATAAAAGGGAAAGGTGAAAGTTTTCTACTCCAAAGGACTCCCTACCCTTACTTTTCCTGTTTTTTTTACCCTTTTCTGCGGACTGTCACTGCAAAATGACTGTGTGGTTGTGCTTCCTCACAGCGAGCTCCATTAATGGGATACACCTTGGTTCATTGGAGAACTTCAAGAAGCTAAAAGATAGTTGTTCCGTTGTTTATTGGTTTCATCCAAACAGGCAGCACTTTTTCTCCCATCTTCTAAAGGAAACAGTATTAGGATGCGGAGCCATCGACAACTTTCTCTCTAATGTTCTTCACAAGACGCTATCCCAGTTCCCAGCAAAAAAAAGACAGTTACACTTCAAAGTGACAGAGTACGTACAGATGTCTGCCAGCTAATGCTTCATCGTCAAAAACACTCCACTCACACTAAAGAGAACTTCAATTAATGCATTCTTGCAGAGTTTCCCATCCTCACAGATTGTGCAGATTCACAGAAGCTCTCGTCCCAACAATTATATCTGGAAGTAGATATAACTAGCGCTCTGAAATATGAAAACAGATTCGATATGAGGAATGCACTTTTGCGCAAAAATATGTTTAAAAATGACTTCTGATGTAAAAGCAAACTTTGCTATAAATGGGAATGCATATAGAGAAGCGCGATGTTAGCATTACTGACACGAACTTATATAATCCCTTCTTGATGCCTTTTTCTCCTCTGTCAGTGGTGATATGACGCCAGTTTGCAGTATTGTGAGAAAACTTGGAACATAAATAATTCATTGCGCATAAACCACTGTGGGTTGCATTTACCCTATAAAAGTCAACGTAATGATTGTTGAGGCCGATCAGGACAGAGCTGTGCAACACTAACTCACTTTTGTGTAGCACATCAACGCACACATTTATCCCACAGTAGAATAAACTCTTTTCAAAACAAGTAATGCAGAAATGTGCTGTTAATAAATTTTGAATTTCAATTCACTCTAGAGGGTCATCGCGTACCTGATAAAATCTCGTAAAATGCGACTTTTTGCATGTGGTCCCAACATTACGGGAATGTTGGTGTGAGTTTTTAAACGTCAATATCTATTCCCAACTCGTCCTACCTATCCCGAATGAGCATCATGCAAAATAAAACATTCCACTAACTGACATTTTTCAAGCACGTAAAAGTTCCGTCTTGTTTAATTCACGTGTAATGCCAGTGGTATTCAGATGCTTTCACTTTTCATTTCTTTATATGTGGGCGGCCCTGTATAAAATGGTTGATGAAAGAGGTGCCTCTGTAATATAGTACTACTTTCGCCACAAATTTTGATTATCAAGTGTACCCTTAATAGCCAAGGGATTCTATAAAAGCAACCAAACCCTGTTATACTTGTTCCTGTAGAAGGAAATAAGCCAAGCAGCGGGCTAAGAAGACACTTTTTTTACGTTTTTATGTATAGTCTTGCGGGATTCGTGCTTAGATTCATGGGATATAAAAATGGCTGAGTGTGGGCCACCTGAATCCCGTCCTCGGCTTTTATTACGCCATTGAAGACCCATCGAAACGAGCTAGTTTTATATTCTTCGGCATTTTTAAACAAAGAGTATAACCGTGTGAGTTTTTTTTGCGAATCCCGTTTGTTGAAGCGAACCGCAATTTATTTATTACGCCATGTAAACTTTGCGGCACGTCATTGACTACTGCTAAATTACGATCGCGGAGAAGGCCATAAAGCGAGAAGGGAGACTTAGTAATTTGGATGGCGTAACATTATTACTTGGATGCTTTTTGACATTGCACTGGTGTATTTGAATACAGCCAACCCTGGAAAGATACCCGCACACGTGTCGGGTGCATTTCAGTTGCTTCCTGTACATCCCTTAATTTATGAGCAGCTTCGGAACTTCTTTTTGCTGTAACTTTTGAACCTAAATGCATTGGTTACACTAGCGCTACTCTGTGCATGGCACTAATATGTGCGCTAGGAACATGCCAGCAGTCTCGGGAAATATCTTCGTTTTTTGTATATACACCTCATCTCCCATAAATTCATTTTGAGAGCTGAGATGAGCAGAAAACAAAATGGAATAAGGAATGAGGAATCACAACTTTTTCTTCCCTTTAAAAGAAAGTCAAACCGCTGCAAACTGCAAAATATTCTGAAATATGCACACCTTCACTTACTTATAAATTGTGCAAACTGCAGTGTGACACTGCTTCTTTATCTCTTTCCTTCACACATGTCATCTTTATGTATCTACTCGTCTTTATATGCTCGTTGAGTGTTCTAATCTTAAAGCATTTCTTGACAACAAAGTTTAAGATAAAACTTTCTGGGAAATTGCAAACATCTCCTCAAGATAGATGACATGCTGTGCGAATTTCTCCGCGTGCAAAAGACACAATATGCAAAACACAATTTTGCAGATAAAAATAAAGGTTGGCAACTTTTCCCGCATTGCTCGGCAAAAAACTTTTTACACCACAGTATCTAATTTGATGGACTAGTGCACTTTTGTGTGGCATTAGCGAAGGTTAGACTCAGTGTTTTGCTGTCATTCAACTAATCTTAAAGCATTTCTTGACAACAAAGTTTAAGATAAAACTTTCTGGGAAATTGCAAACATCTCCTCAAGATAGATGAAATGCTGTGCGAATTTCTCCGCGTACAAAAGGCACAATATGCAAAACACAAGCTTGCAGATAAAAATAAAGGTTGGCAACTTTTCCCGCATTGCTCGGCAAAAAACTTTTTACACCACAGTATCTAATTTGATGGACTAGTGCACTTTTGTTTGGCATTAGCGAAGGTTAGACTCAGTGTTATGCTGTCATTCAATCCGATATCATTCTCACACATGATAAAATTGAGGTGCTGTCCTGGAGGCACAAAGCTTGGGACTTAAGAACTCACGAACAAAGTGAAAAGGACTGCAGCGTTTTTTTCAGAGAAGAAACTATTATTGAATTTGAGGTACAAGGCTACAGCTACTATGGAAAATAATAAAAAAAGCTGAAAAAAATGGCAATAGTTCATGACAAATTCTTCAATGAAGCGTACATCTGGTCTTGCTGCTTGACTATCCACACTAACAAAAGCCGATATTAAAAATGTACAGGGTTCACAGATTGGTGGATTTCCTACATGTCTCCTCTTCAAATTTGATGGCTAAAGCTGTGATAGATGGATTAGGAGGGAAGGGTGAGGCGTACATAGCGTAAACGCCCATTCAGCTAGAAAATTTTCAATCAGCTACTACAGCGTTGAACTGAAGCACTGACAGGATGTTTATCATCCCCTGGAGTTTGTTAACAATTTTCCAACCAATCAAACCGAACTATAACCAATCACGCTAGGGTAGACTTGTAAAAGTACTCACTTGCAACTGTTCTGCTTCAAGTTGTGGAAAGTCAAATTGATCGACATGAAATTGTCCTAGTCACACAAAATGTAATTTATGCAAATTTTTCACACACGAGAAATTAGTGTTTCAGGTACAGGAAATAAAGCGCTTCTTCTCTTCTGTAGGTAGGCAGCCTGAAAAGGCCGTTTTCACAGGATTGTCAGGTTTAGTTTAGTCTAGCAATTTTTCTTGGAACGGACAAAGCGCAAAAGAGCTTGTTTTGTAATCCGTGCCTACTGAAATATAAGCTCGTTGAAATTAACAAAAGCGCTTAAAGGCAGATACATATATTCCATATTATATCAGAGCGCGGGAACGGTTTAATCTCAGAATTAAACTCTAAATTATAACTGCTAAGCGGAATGATTGGTGACATAACAATTCGGGGAATCGCCGTTGGGATTAAAATAGACTACTACTCCTAGATTTTATCGTATCACCTTTCAAATAAAAATAGCAATCATTATGTTTGAAACGGTTTTTGCTTCTGAAATACTTTTGATGTATAAATATTTTCAAGTCTTTGAAACAAATCAAAACCGACAGGATGTAAAAGAGGGCCTTTTTGGCTTTGGGCTTCGTCAGTGAAAATCTAACTATATCTTAGCCACACAATGCAACCTACATATACCTAGATGAACTGAATGGATTTCGTATTCATTAATTACGCACTCGCCTTTTTCGTGCGAAACACAACAACAGCAAAGCTAAAATTAAAAAAGGTTTATTTCAAAGCCACAGGATTTCCCGAGTCATGTTGCTAGTTGGAAAGTTTCATGTTACGGTATATCGTGTTCTGTGTTTCTAGTTGGGTGGTAATGAGGTATCATTCCGTTGTTAAAGAGGGATATGTCTCCTCGGCAAAAATACATCTAACATATTAAAATCTGTTACTAGCCGTTTTCTGCTGCTCTCGAATTTAGTGCTAAATATATTATTTCTATTTTATTTTCGAAGTAAGTTTTTTGGAAAGCGTGTGAGCGGAAAACTAAATCGAATTGGCAAAGCAAACTCCTGTACTGATCCTTTTTTGAATATTCCCATATGTAGGACACAGACAAAGTCAAAACTTTCCAGGGCTACTCGTGTTATAACTGTAATATGGATCGTTTCAATCCTGTCATCTTTGCCTTGGGCTTCCTATATGCAGGTAAATACGCTACTTGAGTATGCTTTTTTGATGACAGTTTAAAAAAAGCTTTGTTCTAAAACTACAAATAACTACAACTACTTTTACAAGCTATTCCTAAGAGTGTAAGAAAAGTTATGCATTTTTTGCTGTTTTTTTTTCAGGTTAACTATGTCCAAGACAAATACAACCAAACCCTGGAGGGCTCAGCTTGGTGTGGAATTCCGTTCGATAAGCCTGATGGCTCTTCACAACTACTTCTTGTAGTTTCCTCGGGATTTTTCTTCGTCATTCCAATGACTCTAATTCTTATACTCTACCTCCAAATTGCACTAGCTCTCCACAGGAGCTCAGTCAACCAATCACTCCGACGCTACTGTCCCTCCCACCACCCGTCTCCGGATCTCCAGAATGCCCATCCATCAGCAAAAGTTAGCAATTCCAACTGCGTAAACCAGGTCGAAAATGCAGCCCAACGAAAAGAAAATAATATCGTTGGGAAAGATCAGCAACACAAAATGAGCATCTTGGGAACCCACTCCAGCACCCATTCCGTCCCGTTAGGCAAAAAGTCTCAGACAGAAATGGCACACATCCAGGGTCGACGAGCTGTAATTAAAATGCTTGGTAAATGACACAATTAAAACTTGCGACCATAAATTGTGAAAATGTATAGAGGCCAGCTAACTTATATTTCGTTGTTTTTGGCTCTGTTTATGCAGTGGCAGTTGTAATCGCATTTTTCGTCTGTTGGTTTCCTTTCCAAGCTCAAAGATTGCTCTTTGTTTGCGTGTCAAAGTACGGAGAGTGGACAACGCTACTTAGAGACATAAACCAATCTCTCTTTTATTTTGCAGGTGCGTGCATTTTCTTTTTTCTTTTAACAATAAAAACATTTTTATGGCTTCTAATTTGCAAGAAAGTTTATTAATTCATGATGTATTTGTGGTATGCTAAATTCCGTAGGAGTGTTTTACTTTTCAAATGCTACAATCAACCCCATCTTATACAGGGATGTAACGAGCGGCCAAATCCGTTTACCATGCAGTGCAGAGTGCAGTACGTGTCATAACAATGCGGATTTTTGTTTAGTTTTCACATTTTATAATACAAAACTACTACACTTTCTTTCATTTTCTACATTTTCTTTTTATTATATTTCATCCAATATTTCTTTTAAATTCATTTTTTAAATAACAAAATTTTATTTAAAATTCGCATTGTGATACTAAAAGTACTGAAAAGTTGAGGTCGGCTCGACTAAACGCTGAGCACATGGTATTCTGAGAAGCTCGTTACATTTCTAAATTCAAAATTTTGTTTAGCGTAATGAGTAAGCGTTTCCGAAGAGCATTCCGTGACAAACTGTGCAGCAACGGAATTTGTTGTGTATGCTACTGCTGTGGGGACATTGCTATGCTCGGTTCAGGGTCACAAAATGCAGGTACAATTGCTGCAACACATACGACACAGGCACGGCTCCGTTCCGGAAGTACTTACACCACCGCAAATTCTTGCAAGCTAAACCTACCCCGGAAGAGTTCCAACAAAGCTCTGATATTACCGGAAGAAAATGGCATCAAGAATCAATTGACAGCAACTACAGGTGAAACAAAGTCTGCTTACTGTTAAAATGTAAAAATAGTCTCCTGTCTCCTTGATCTTTTATAGTTTGTAACTTTTCAGAACTTGGATTGCATGAAGATAAACGAAATCTGCTGACATCTGATGCAGACCAGGCCTGCGCTTATATACAAACTGATGAAGTTCGCCCAACAAACAAATCACACTCGCTGCCAGATTCAACATCACCTTTCCTTACATCTCGGAATGTCTCTGAAAATTTCCCTGAAGGGAAAAAAGGATCTAGGAACCAAGGTGGAACTACACAGTGTAACAAGGACGAGTCCAATGCACTGCTTAGATGCACTACTGCTTACTGTTAAAATGTAAAAACAGTCTCCTTGATCTTTTATAGTTTGTACCTTTTCAGAACTTGGATTGCATGAAGATAAACGAAATCTGCTGACATCTGATGCGGACCAGGCCTGCGCTTATATACAAACTGATGGAATTCGCCCAACAAACAACTCACACTCGTTTCCAGATTCAAAATCTCCTTTCCTTACATCTCTAAATGTCTCTGAAAATTTCCCTGAAGCGATACATGAAGGGAAAAAAGGATCTAGGAACCAAGGTGGAACTACACAGTGTAACAAGGACGAGTCCAATGCACTGCTTAGATGCACTCCGCTCTCGATTGAGCGATCGTTTGAGTATCCTCCATCATCTATGTACTCGGAGATTTCATGCCATAATTCCTGTTCAGCGGAAGGAACGGTGTGAACACACCGCATCAAAAAAAAAGTTTCATTTTTTATGATTAGATTTTCCCAATGTTATAAATTATTGTTAAAACCTTTCTGAACATACATTGGAATCACTGAAATTGTGCCGGGGTCACAAGAAGAAGGTGAGCACCTTCTTCTTGTGACTGGTCACAGAAGAAGGTGGCACCTTCTTCTGTGACCAGTCACCAGTGATTAGTGATTACACTTGGAGGTAAATACCGGGTTCGAAGATTTGGCGGTCTCGGTTCTTCTTGACAGTGCGCGGCGGAGGAAGAAATAGTCCGCAACTGCTCCGTAAAACTAGTCATTGCAAATTTTGTTGGAAAATGGATGGAAATATGTGTAACTAAGTTCCTTGGGTTACTTTTGGAGGAAATGCCCAAAGTGTGATGTAATAATATTAGTCATTGCCAGTTTTGCAGTATTCCATTGAAAGCTTGTAACAACTGGTGCGCGCTGGAAAAATATCATATCAGAGAGTATATAATTTTTCCGGTGACAATTCCTAAGCGTGCAAGGACAACTTGCGGCATCAACGATTACAATTAATTAAGAATGTTAGCTAGTGGAGCAAAATGTTCATCAATTACAATAGTTGGCTGTTTTAATTTTATGGCCGATTTATGAAAAATAAGCTAGATGATTTGGTGCTGAAAATATTGATTTTCATCATGCTGAAATTTTTGTCAGGATTTCATTTTGTGAAAATTAATGGCAGTGGATTGCTAGCTGCCGTTTAAAATAGAAATCTTTCTTATTATAATGCATACAATAAGCGAGTGTGATGTGATGGATATTCTCTGATGCAGTACCTTATTGGGTAAGGTAACTCGCAACTGTAGCTACAAGTTTTCTTCCTTTGAGAAGGAAAATGTTTAGGCCTAGGAAAGGCATAATGCAAATGCTATTCTGTTTCAGCTATTCTTTTCTAAAATATCTTTAAATGAATTTTATTTATATGATCCAGTTTATTACTGATGTGAATGATATCAATGAATGGTTAATAAATCATATCTGAAATGTATCAAGCTCTTGCATCTAATGCACTCATCTCATCTGAATGAATAAAATGACGACGTGGAGAATGACATTGCTTTAATAAATCGGGTAAACCGAAATGGTATCTACCGAATTGTTAAAGACGAATTAGACAACTGTCAAACGGGGTACAGGCCTCTACGATGGTAAACATGACATATTATATTATAACCCCCTACTACTCACCGCATCTGACCCGCTACTCCGCACGGTCTTGTTGCGCAATGGTTTTTAATGACAATGAACAGTTAAATAATCACCCTGGTCGGTAGGCACGATGGTACAATTTAAATACTATCTTTCTTTTTATTCACGATAGTAAAGTGATAGGGCATGGATCCAGTTAAATATACGTAGCACAGTTAGCCTGAACGAGGCTATCACAATCATAATCAAAATAAACTCAATTACAATAATTAAACTTTAAACAACAATTAATTAACTACTCCTACTTGGCAAGTTCATCTAGCCAAACGTAGCACTTTTTTCCTTCTCCTCTCTTTCCCTTCCCTTCCTATATATCTCCCATATGTCCTCATATATTATCAACAAGTGAATCTGCCGAGATCACGCTATCTCAAATCTCACTGGGTGCCTCTTCACAAGGTAACATCGTGGGGCAACGAGCGAAAGGTGACGTGAGTTATGATACAACCTAGACATGA
>JAHZND010000167.1:0-16710 GCA_027744115.1 Acrocyrtus sp. NNG-2020
AACTTGGTATAAATCTTCTAAGCTAAGCATTCGCTCCGGTTTCACGCGCTTCTTTCTCCCTACCTCATCACTTGCTTTCACCTTTTCAATATATTTTTTTACTTTGCTCTCAGTCTTTGAGACCGAAGTATTTGCGAGATTATCACTTCCTGCCATCAACAGCGCTGTTGACGATGCGGATGCTGTGGCCTTCAAAGGAATACTCTTTGATTTTCGACTGTGGCTTTTCGAAGGCTTAGTTCGAATGGGGATAGGAGGTCCTGCTTTAAAAACAGGGAAGTCCTCATCGTCATGTACAGATTCCACATTCATTTCTTTAAAACTGCAAACTTTCACCAGGATTAATTAACTCAATTCTAAAAATACAATTTAACTGCATTTTTTGTGCTTTCACTGCTTTCTCACACTCCTTCATTAAGTATAAATTAAGCAGAACGCTAATTTTTTTCACTTTGCCTGGAAGTGCCCTTTCTTTGAGTGCTTTCCCTGGAGAGCTTGTTTTGCAAAGTGAGTATCCGAGTAACTCTTCAATGTCTCAATCCGCACTTGAAGTGGTCTTGGCTGAATCATCCTTGTTTCCTTCCACTGGTGTATATATAGAGTGCTACTACGTATGTAAATTGATATTTTCTTGCTGGTGTCCATAAAAAAGTACGAGGTAATAAATGGGGAGTCTTCCAGTCCCACTGTCTTCAGTTCATCCACATCCACAGTATTATTTCCATATGGAGTACATGCATGAAACGTTTTGTCCAGAGCGTTATGCCGTGTGTGAGGCATTGGGGGAGCGCAATGCAAGCATACAACTGAATGAGTCTAATTCGGAATGACGAACAGTTTCCTTGAAAAAGCCACTGTAATAAAGCTACCCTTTCAGAGTTTCATTTTTTACTCGTACATATCTCCTTGGTCAGGGAAGGGAAGGGAAGTGTCGAATTTCATGTGAACACTGAACAAAGAGGGGGACTTCTTTAATAATGTTCATGTATATAAGTGAGCTATATGACGCTGGTGTGTGCTTTTGCTCCCTGCCTTGCGATGCCGACTTTCCGATAGTGTCCCAGTCCCACATAATGCACGATATTACTCTAGCACGAACGAGGGGCTCATTTATACGTTCATTCATGCTGCGGCAGCAGGAGCAAAGTGCTCTACTTTCATTTCTTCTTCCAAGAAGCTTTATGGACCGATTACCTAACAAATACGCAAAAACGCATATTTATGCATTGTGCCTTTATAAGGTACCTACTAAAGTAGTTTATGCCGTTATTACTCCTTCTCCTTACATATGGAAGTTCTCATATTTCTCGTATCAAAATATGTACTAGGAAGGAGAAAAAGAAAAGTGCTTAGCGCGTCAAAATACACTCAGGAAGGACGGAAGACGAAAGCAGAATGTTCAACCTGGAAAGCTAAAAAAACAAAAGCTTTGTTGGGGGCTGGGGGTAAAATAGCAATGGCATAAAGGCATTTGGAAATGGATAATGATATGGATACGGATAAAGGCACCATAACTTGTGATAGACAACAGTGTAAGATGAGAATGCGGAAATACTACTGCATAATTTTGTAAAATGTTATTAAAGCCAAGTTATTGGTCACATAACATTGTGTGCATGCATATATGCGCCATTTATCGTTAGAAAGCTTTCATTGGAAACTTAATTAGATTTAAATTAATGCAGTTGGTAGTTCTCTGTAACGTTTCTTAAATTGTCACTGTCACTGTCAGCAGTATCAACTAAATTCACATGTCAAATTAAATTATTTGACATAAAACTCTATTTTTTTTAAAATTAATTTTACTCATTAAAATCCACCAGAAATTATTAGGAAGAAAAAGTTAAATTTTCTAAAAGGATTCTCTGGTTTTTATTTTTTTATGATGTATGTAAAAATCCAAAGGCGCCTAGAAGAGCATACTAGTAGACACAGCAAACAGTCGACAGGAAGCAAAAAGAGGAGAGGGCTGAAATTTGATACTTACGTAAAAGTTAACATATATATGCCTATACAAAAGGGACGACATCGCAGAACAAAAAAACACAAATGGTCCTGATTCGAATTTCGGGTATGGTGTATCGGTGTGAGCTATAAATGCATGAAAACAGATTATATAGGTGTTTCCTGTTTCTTATTTCTTGGAGGTTCTATTTCCATATCATCCTTCATGTCATTTAGGACATCGGAAAAGGCATCACATCGCCGCTTTACTTGTGTTTCCATTGCCGTTATGCATAACTTATGTAGGTAACTGGGAAACTGCTGATAGTAGAACATTTGGGGTATATTGAAGCAGATTTTAAATATTTCTGAAGAATTTTTCCTGTATTTCCGTAACCCTTAATACTTATTCAACTGGCACCGAAAAAACATATGGCCTAGCGCAGAACTGGTGCCAGGTCATAATAGTGATAAAACTGTCCTTTATGTCCCAAACAGCCCAGAAATATTTGAGAGAGAGAGAGATTGGACCTGGACAGATATAATTCTTTTACAGCGGAAGCAGCTGAAACCTGAATGACTGCATGTACATGCATTAGGTACACAGTTGTCCGAATTCTGAACAGTATGCCCGCATTTTAATTAGTGAAGTGTACAGATGTTTCTGTATATGTAAAATTTAAAATTATCTAGGTATCTTTATTTCAAAAGGTTTGCCCGTTTTTTGTCTGCAGGTTATTATATCGCATATATAGGTACGTATGTTAATATGTAATATATAAACCAAGTAAGGAAGACGTTTAACGAAAATAAAATAATACGCTTTATGTTTAGCCTATTGTAAAAATAACTAAAATCTTCGAAACTGCTTCTTAAATTTTTCAAAATGAAAGTCATCAGTCGCTTTTTCGCCTCTTTCCTTTTCCACTGGCATTCCACCGACTTCCTCTGGATCGGCACCTACCACAACTACTTTCTTTGGTTTCGGCGTCTCCTTTTCCACACGTTGCCGTTTTAATGAATTCGAGGATGGGTCGTCCATGCTAACTGTAAAAAGAAAAAAATTGCATGATTATAATTTCTTTGAAACAAAATATGAATATTATTGCCTTTTAATTGGACAGAAACTTATATTTTAATTGACTTACATCGATTATGCTGTACAAAATTTACGGCCATATTCGTTGGAACAAAAACAGACGGTCCTTCCTTTTTGCTAAGCCTATCTCGAAGAATTTTTTGTTTTGCTTCTTCTGTAGCTTCTATGTTCTTTATTTTTACCCTGAAAGGTAAAATCGATCATCATAAAGTGTTAAATAAAACTGCTCACTATGTATACAGATATTCTAACTAAAATAATGCCATGCAATAACTCAACTTACTATTCATGAAACAAAAACAAAACACGTTTGTATATAAAGCCAAAGCAATATTTAAAATATACGGATGGAAATTAAACATGACTACTTATTACCGACATTTCATCCTCTGGAGCAACCTTCTTCCCTAAAGCTAACGCTACAGCACTTACTCCACGAGGTCTCTGACGCATCTTTCGTAACTCTTTGTACAATTCCATTTTTTCTCTATTATCATAAAAAACTGCCATTATATTATCATCACGAAGTTTAAAATAGTACATTAATTAGTGTAGATAATTAAAGTCGTTCTAAGAAAAACTTACGACAAATCCTCCTCATCCTTTGTCTCTTCCACTTTCACCACCCTTACCTTCCACTTGACCATCTTCCTCCTCCAAATTGCGCGCACGCAAATTCTTTTTCGTTCTCTTTTTAAATGTAATCATTGGTTGATCAACTTCCTCTCCTGGAGGAGGAGGATTAGCCAAGTCTTCCATCTTTATATCCTTGACGGTTAGCTTGTATTAAGTAATTGAAATTGAACTAATAGAAATTATCTAGTTCCGATTCCCGATGTGTGAAAAAATTGCTTAGTTATTGTAACACTTCTCCTGCTAAATGATTTTTTGGTTGATTACTGCTACTCTCCTTTCACAATTAACTGCTTTCACTCTAAATTGTTACGCCAATTGCATTGTTTCAGTTTCCACTGTTTCCAGTAAAAGATGAAACGGTGAAATTGTGTTTACAAACAAAATACCTCGGTCAAACCTGACATGTTTTTACGCTGGCTTGGCTTTGGCTTTTTGGACTGAGGTTGATGGGTTCTACAGATGATACAAGATAGAGAGGGTGGACGACACTAGCACAATAACGTACTATTTTACTCCCATTGAAAATTGGGGTGACTTTGGATGATCCACTTACTTTAAAACTCGCAAGGACAGCTTTAAAAGCGTTCTTAGCTAAAAACAAAAAAGGAAGCTGAAGCTTTTCGATAGTGCCCTTGCTGAAAAGGGAAGTTTTGTTGCTTGAATACTTGAATTTATTACACTGCAAGATACTTTTCTCCAATTCGCTTTACATTTGAAGAGCGTAAACAAACAAACACTGTTTTAACTGTTGTTTTGTGACTCATTACAAGTTTTTGAAAGGGTTTTTTTACGTTTGTTAACTTAATTAATTAATCTTTATTTGTGGGGGATTGAAGAGTGAGCAAGAATATTGAATTGCAGGTAGGAAATAAAAATATTTTTACTATGCAATAGGTCTGACAAAAAGGCTGGGTTTTTGACTAGAGTGACTGGTTTTTGATGTAGGTTAGCCTGTCAGAGAGAAAATAAGAGTGTGCACTGTAGGAGTTAAAAGAGTTAAAAGTAAATAGTTAATTAATAAGTAATTATATTTTAAATGAGCTTCAGATTGTACTAATCGTTGTAGGTAGGTTGTAACAAGGTTGGGGTGTGGTATAAAAGATAATTACATATAGTAATTAGGCGAGTAAAAGTTGTAAGTGGGATCCGAATCCTCTTCTAGAAACTAAATTATTGATATTGATGTGACTATATAATTGTAATTGGATAGGATACGCAAAATTCACTGGACTCGGTGATCTGTGTCGAAGATGGAGAGGAAAATAAAGCTGAAGGCTTTGAATCCGTATATAACATGCAAAATTTGTCGGGGGTACCTTATCGACGCAACAACGGTAACAGAATGTTTGCACACGTTTTGCAAGAGCTGCCTTGTAAAGCACCTGGAGGAGAACAATACATGCCCAGAGTGCGAAATAGTTATCCACCAGTCCCACCCTCTCCAGTACATCAGCTTTGACAGGACAATGCAAGACATTGTCTATAAGGTTGTTCCCCATCTACAGCAAAATGAAGTAAGGAGGGAAAGGGAGTTCTATAAATCTCGAGGTCTCACTTGCCCAAAAGACTTCCCTGTAAATATAATAGAGCCAGAAACTGCCACAGTCACTGAAGAGGCGAAACACGCGGAGAGCGATTATCATCGACTCGATGAGCAAGTTAATATTTGTCTGGAGACTAAGGCTGGTCCCATGAAGTCACTTAAAAGGAGGTTCCTTCGTTGCTCGTCCTTAGCCACAATTAATCATATGAAGAAATATCTAGCCAAAAAGTTGTACAATAATTTGGACAAATATAGGGATATAGACATTTTATGTAATGACGAGCTATTAGGAAAAGACCATACCCTGAAATTTGTGTGTGTCACAAGATGGAGATTTCGGGACTTACCACTGAAGCTTCATTATCAACCCAAAGTGGAAATTTGAGTTAGGCCAAAGTTTAGGAACAAAATGAAATGATGAAGGGTGGGGCTACTGGTACTGATCGCTGTAAAGATTTTATTCTTCGTAGTTCGTATAGAAATACAAAAGAAAATTCGTATTATTATTTATTCTTTTTTCGTTATCGTTAGTATTTATTGAACGTTTTATATCGGTTAGGTGGATATCGCATTGATTTAATAGTATTAGTTGTTAGTTAGTTTATGACGGATGGACAGTGAAAAATAGTAAATAGGTGACTACCGAGAATAGCCGAGGATTTAGTATTTTGGGGATTAAAATTAAATTTAAAGTTGAGCTTTGATAAGGTGTAAAGGACCAAATCTTTGTGGACGAAGTGAGAATCGTTTACCGTTTATGCATGAGTTATGAGTTACCAAGTTTATACAACAAATCTGTTCATTCATGTAACTAAAGTAGAATTCACATATAAAAGTTCAGTAAGAGTGGTCGATGTCATAAATCAATTTCTGTATAGGCCATTTAGGTGAGTAACTAAAGAGTACGGTTACGGTAGGAATTTTGAACATTATATAAAAGCAAGTTTGACTATGCAAATTTGTGCTAAATTTATTTTCAGAAACCAGTCGTCAGTTTGCAATTAAATTGGAAGTAATGGATGTTAAGCAGTTGGAATCATCCTCAGAGGATTCTCTGGGATCAGAAGAGGAAGATTCGCCTTACAATTTAAACCCACGGTCAGAAGGCAAACTTGTGGACAGCGATTCACTACTGGACTCGTCAGACTCCGACACGGACCCTGAGGAGGATGTTGAAAATCTCGACGAGATGGAAGTTGATGAAGATGCTTTGAATGCTGACCTAAGCCAAGTAAATGAACAGGTATGGAGAGTTACCTATTCATAAGAATAAAAGTGACAAAAGTATGTCAGCATTAGAAGAATTTTTAAAAAATGTCTTTCTTTTTATTAATTTTTAAAAAAATTTTGAACAGCTTGCTGCAAATCCATATTCATACGAATTATATGTGGAGAAAATTAAAATTTTGAAAAGGGTTGGTGATCTTGGGAAATTGAGAGCAGCGCGAGAAAAATTCAGCGAGCTGTACCCTCTTTCGGAACAGTTATGGTTGGAGTGGCTTCGTGATGAAATCAAAATTGCCTTTACAGAAGAGGAGAAGAATACCGTGGTTGACCTTTTTGAACGTGCTATTGCTGATTATTTATGTGAGAATATGTCGCAAATTCACTGAAAAAGATAAAAAGATTTAAATACCACTTTTTAAATGGTTCCTTCTTACAACTCTTAAATTTGCCACTGTTATCTTAGCTGTGGACATCTGGCTTGAGTTTATCAACTTTTGTGTAAGTCGAATGGAAGAAGAGGACGGACTGGCAAGGTGCCGGGATGTTTTTGAGCGTGCTCTTGGGTCTTGTGGACTTCATGCGTCAATGGGGTTAGTAATTTGGGATATGTACAGAGACTTTGAAGCAGCTCTACTTGGAACAGCTGGTACTGAAGAACAACTTCAAACTCAGGAGGCTCGATATTTGTCATTATGTCGTCGGCAGTTGTCTGTCCCTTTGCTAGGTATTGGCAATACTTATGAGGACCTGAAATCAAAAATTGAGATTGACGAAAACACAGAAAATTCGTACAAGAACGCCATGAAGAGGCTTTCCACTTTAGAGATTTGGGAAAGCAAGCTGGTATGAGGAGAAAAATCTGTTTTGTTATCGGTCTGTTTATCGTATTTTAATTAAGACTCGTTTTTCACTATTGTTTATTTTGTTTATGCGCAGGTTCAGCCATCAGTGGATAAGATAAAAATTTATAGAGAATACATTGACGATGAGAAGAAAACGAAATGCAACCCTGCAAGAATCCAGTGCCTTTACGAGCGGGCCATAGCCGATTCTCCTTTGGATTCTCTTTTATGGCTAGAATATCTGGAATATCTAATTAAAAATTTGAAGATAGAAACTATTTTACTTGATGTAGCTCAAAGGGCTTCTCGAAATTGCTCTTGGGATTTAAGTATTTGGCTTAAGTACATGAATGTTATCGAAACATTTTGCGACACTAAAGTAACTGAAACAATGAAGTCTGCTTTTGAAAAGGCTGTTATGTACTGTGGCAGTACTGGTGAAATGGCTGGAACCTTGTGGTTGAAGTATGTTGAGTTTCTGAGGCGAAAATTAGATACGAAAAGTCCCGATGAGAAGCAATTAGAAATTTTGAGGAAAACATTTACTGCTGCGGAACAACATTTACTACAGCGTAAGCTAAGCTATTGTTAAGATTGATGGTAGATTATTATGATCTATGATGATCTATACTCTAATCTTCTAATCTAATATCACTTTTTATCTTATTACTTAGTTGTTTTATAATTGCAATTGCAGTGCTTCCAGAACCGAACGAATACATATGTGAAATCTTACTCTTCCGGCTGCGTTTGGAAGCTCATCTATCTAAATCCATCAACAATGAAATTTCTGACATGTGGAAAGATCTACTGAGCAGAGGATATGGGCAATTTGCTAAAACGTGGATTCAGTTCATTTTCCAAGAAGCTATGTATGGGTGTGACATTAAGAAAATTCGGTCACATTACAGTAAGGCCATTGCGTATGTCCAGGATGACCTTCAAATAGTTTCTAACCTGTGGATAAATTTTGAAAGAGACAACGGGGACTTGCCAAGTTTACAACAATGTGAGGCAAAAATATCGGCACAGATGGCAAAAAATGCTACTTTCTTAGCGGCAAGGACCGAAGAAGTGGTTGCTGATGTGCGTGGCAATTCGGCTCCTAATAAAGCCCAAAAAGGAACAAAGAGGAAGTTAGGCAGGGGTGAGGATGACGTACCAAGTAATTCTCCCAAAAAAGGGAAGCGGACTGAAGATACGGTAGATAGTGAAAATTCAAACTCTGTGTTCAAAGTTCCAACAATGCCAGCACCGATTTCTAAGAAAGTCAATCAGAATAATGAAGCTAAACCTGCAAAGACACCTTCATCACACGGTGAATTTATTAAACATGATCCCAGCAAAGATAATCGGACAATATTTCTCAGCAACCTGGCATTTACAACTGGGGAAAACGAAATTACGGCTTTCTTCACAGATATTGGAAAGATTAACGAAGTAAGATTGGCTAAAGATTATCGAGGTCGCTCGAAGGGATTTGGATATGTTTGTTTTTCATCAGTGGTAAGTAGGATAGTTATAAATTATAAATTAAAAAATCTTGAACATTATTCTTTAGTTATAGGCGGTACATATTTATGACCGTATGATTTACAATTTTACAAATTTTATATAGAATGAAGCACGAAGCGCTCTTGGAAAAGATAGGCAGCCAATTAGTGGCAGGCCGGTGTTTGTGTCAAAATGCGATCCCGATAAAACTACGAGACAGAAGCAATTCAAGTACTCTACCAACCTTGAAAAAAACAAGCTTTTTGTCAAGGGTTTACCGTTCTCTCTTACAGCTGACGAACTACGTGACATTTTTAAGATTCATGGAGACATCAAGGATTGCCGATTAGTTACACATAGAAATGGCCACTCCAAGGGCTTGGCGTACGTAGAATTTGTCGATGAGGCAAGTGAAACACAAATTTCAAATAAAATAATGCATCCATGCCGCAGAGCACAGTTACATTGCTACTGACCCTTTTACACTCATATCGTAAGGATAAAAAAAAGCAATGTAATTTTTTTAACTGTGCTCTGTGAGTCAATGCGTGTCTCGCAAACTTTGAAAATATGCGAACGATGTAAAATAAATTGTTTACCCTTGGTTTCCAGAGTTGCGCACAGCAAGCAATTTTAAAGGTCGACGGAATGACAGTTCAAGACAAACAGATCTCCGTTGCACTTAGTAATCCTCCATCACGGGACTCATCAACACCAAAGTCAAGTTTCAGAACTGGAAACGTGGCCTCAAATCCTAGCGATATGCAACGACGAGCACCAAAGGCATTTGTTCCGAGGTCACTTCAAATTAGCTCAGTGAAAAAAGCTACAGGTGAAACTAACTCGGGACAAACAGGATCCCAAGCTCCAAAAAGTAATGACGACTTCAGGAAAATGTTTTTAAAATAAAATGACTAGCTTAGTTTTCACAAACATCGTTTTTACATAATAGGTATGAATGAATTTAATTTCTACCATGATGACTAATGAGAATTCCTTCCTAATGAGCAGTTAGTTAATGTATGAATAAACGAGTTAGAGACGATATAATTTAAAATGACCGGTTGCATCTTCGGTCACATGTACTTTATTGTTTTCTAGTTTTGAAAGGAAGTTGTTTGTATTAACTGTTAAAGAATTTGAATCTGTAAACCTCGCTTGTAGTAAATAGTAAATTAGTTTCTGGTACTGGGTAGTTATTGTGAAATAAGGCATTTTGAAATTAAAATGAACACTATTGCAAAACTTGTGAGTACATACATACAACGATACAAAAACATAACTTGAAATGAATTATAATATGGAATTCTGGAGTTCACACTAACGGATTTAATAAAAGTCAAAGGTTGTTAAAAATTCAAGAAGTAGTTACTAGTTGTACACTTACTTCACTACCATAAGGAAAACGAAAAGTTAGTTCATTTATAAGATTTAAGTGTAACGCAAAATAAATGTATCAAAATAAATTTCAAACCACAATAGACAAAAAAGGTTTGATAATTTAGTCTTCTAACAGCTTTCGAAATTCAGCGAATTGATTTCTGAATACTTGAATGGAAGAAATCACACTCAGGTCCCGGATTTACCATCCCCGCTTTTTGTAGTTGAAGTTCACTTTCAAAAGATATTTGATATTAACCTGAGCAATATCATAGACGATGTACCTAGAGAGAACAAAACATTAATAAATTACAGTAGAGCACGTTTGACTACTACTAATTACAATTGTCAAAAACTCATTAGTTCATTATGCTAGTTCCAATGTAGAGCTTTTAAAGAAATATGTATGGGAAACGACTTACTCATTGTAAAGCAATGAAGAATTCTTAATTTTAGATGATGTTGGCTTTCCAAAAGGAACCACAACCCCATCAGAGAAAGTGTGGGTTTCCAATGGGTCAGGTTCGGTTTGTCCAAGACCCTTCACACTGTGCATATCTTTCGGAGGTTTTACCACGTTCTTTGCATCTTTTAGTTCGTACCTACAAGTACCCAACATTATGCGAAAAGTTAACATATGTGCAATATAGTCACAATGCATTTCAATGAAGATGTCTACTAACATGTCTCCCAACGCAACTTCGCACAACAGCAATAATCCAGTAGGAGAGTCGCGTGAAGTGAAACAGTAATTTGCGGATTTCGAGACCATATCTATGAAAATTAACAAAGACGTGGAATTGAGTTAGGTATGTGCTAAAAATTTGCATTTTCATATATTTTTAATTCCGTTGTAACTTACCGGCGAAGTAAACGCCCTTGCCAAACATGTATCCCGTAACAGGAGCTTCCGGTGGAGCAATACGCAAACCCTGTATTTTGAATTCAAACAGCAAATTTTGATTCTTAGATACATTATATTATGTACTATAAACTATCTACTGTTATGATTATTTCTCACCTGAGAAATGATTCCCACATAGTTGGAAGTTCGTGAACCGTGCCACAGAAGGCGACGATTATGGAGGTCCTTAAATGGACCATAGCGCTTATGCTCGCCTTCACGAACCACTTTAAATACATGTTCAAGTTCTAACGTGTAGCCGGAATGTGTTGGAGCGTGGGTATTTTCAAGGTACTTCTTAATGATGTTATATTCCTCAGACTGGGTCTCTAATAAATCAATATCTGTCTTCAAAGACTTGTAATGAGTGTCCACTGCAGAACCTTCACCCTTGTTTCCTTGAGCAAGGAGCTCGTATGCAATCTCTATTTCCATTAAATTATCCAGCATTTGGATTTTAGCCTAAAAACAGAAATTATCCCAATTATATATTTTGAAAGGCATATTCTAGCATAAACCTCATCACCAAAAACGAATAAAAAGATTAAAATTAAAAATTCAATTAAACGATCTGCTCTCACCTTTAGAAGCTCATCAGTATCCAATAAAGGAGGCATTTGCGTTCCAAAGTTGTGTGGGATAAGGGTATAGAACCGGTTTGTGACATCTTGAATCTTCCTTTTAAGCTTCCTTTCATCTTTTTCTTGTTCGTTCAAGTTAAAAGAGTCTGACAATACGGAGTAGGCTTCCAATAGCTGTTTTCTACTTATTTTCCCGAGTGGCATTTTTTCCATGTCAATCTATAAGATAAGTAGATAAATATAACACATAACATTGCAGAAATACATAATAGACATATTCAGCTATAATAGCTGAGCTATTAGGTTTTCAGCACTATTGGATAAATTAGTTCATACTTCGAATTCCATCATCGTTTGCTTTAGCATATCCACATCAAAGATTAATGCAATGAGTGCCTGTACAGCAATTGGAAGTTTAGAAGTTTCAGCACTTGGAACAAGCTTTCGGTCCTTCTGATCATCATTCTGTCCGTAATCGATATCGAGTCTAACGTATTTGCCTGGCTTTTTGACAAACTTTAGTCCCCACTGATTACCAGTCAACTCTTCATACTTATCCAAGAAAAAGTCAATAGCATCCTGTTTGCTACTCATGGAATCCGTTTGCTTCCCACCAACTGTGGTTCCAATTCTTCCCCATGCCCGGAAGATATTGTAACTAAAAGGACAGAAAAGGGATCGATAAATGATTTTATTCGGAAACGAAATGGAATATTCTTTATATTAACTTACTCTTTCGGGGCACTATCCGACTCAATAATCTGTAGTTTATAGAACGAATTCTTTCCTTCCTCCACGCTCATGCGATTAAGAACACAATTGTAAAACAAACTGCCTTCCTACAACCAAAATCCAATAAGAAATGTATTATTAAACCAAAATACATATACCTTTTCTAATTTTCTTCTCACAAAATTTCCTTTAATTTTAATGACAACCGTCATTTTTACCTTATACACATGGTACGGCCCACTATCCAAACCAGAATCAGGGTCAACGACAGCTCCATCTTTTAACCTCATCCGCTTAATTTTTGACTCCATTTCTTATGAATTTAAAATAAGAACTCAATAAGAATTGTTAAAAAATATAGTACTGTCTAGTGTATACAGTATACAATATACAAACTGACAGCAGTTATCTGCCATCAATCTACTAATTTGAGTTTTGAACTAAAATGACTGTATGCCCCGTATCTGTCTACAGAATTCTCCTTCAAATGCTGCAGTCATCAGAAGGCAAAGTTAATATTGGAAACACAGTGACGGTAAACCTGAACCTCAGTGGGTATACCGCGTATGACATTTCCCATTCCGTAATGGATAATTGGTGTAATAAAAATTCTTAAATTAACTTACCTTTGCCTTTCTCCTCTCGCGGCTTTTCATATGCCTCATTACAGTCCTTCAAATGAACTCGAATATCCTTCACCCAATCGCTGAGTAAATACTTAGACATTTCGTCAGCCAATCTATATTTAACATCTGTCACATTCTTGGCAAAGTCAGTTGAAACCACCGGTACTCCGTATTTTTTTGCACGTTCCGCTTCCTTTAGCGAGTCCTTGTATTTAGCTGTAAATAACATTATCTATTTTAGTACAGGACATTTTACAATAGCAGAGCGTTTTCTGCTTGAATACATCACAATTAATACTGTTAAAACTAACGTCTAGCAGTGATGGCTGCTGCGGTTCTGCCAGAAATTTTAGTGCCGATCTGCCCACCGAATTCCTTGATTTTGTCTTCCACTTTTGATTTCTCCTTTGGATTTTCAACTCCAAAAATAACAAACTTGAAACCGGCAAGCGGATTTTTCACGATTTTAGGTCCCCTGTTTTTGTTTTACAATAGCAAATTATAATTTTATAACAATGTGTAGTCACTACTAAGTAGTGCCTAATAGTAATCAACGAATGCAATATGTTTGCTTGCTTCTCTTCAGTCCTGTAATCATTCAATTTCAAGTCAAACTTACTCTTGGGAAGTGGTTGAAGAGCTGACTTTTCCTTTCACGGGAGCTGCGTGCTTAGGTATAATACGAGTTACAACTTGAAACTTTTTGCCCTCGCTGCGTAAAATAATAGCCAAATTAAAATACAACAACAGTCATAGTGTCGTAAATACATTTCAGCGTAGGTAATAAGTTTTTTCAAACTCCATTGACGCAGAATACACTTACAATAAGGGATGTTCTCTGAAGTCATTTGGAACTTTAAACGGAACCCTGTCTACATCCCCATCTTTAATGAAAGAGCATTTAGTAAATTCCGTAATATATCCAGTGCATTGGTACCCAACTCCACTCCTGCAAGCAAATAGTCAGCGAGTTGAATTTACGTTTTAAATATATGTATGTAACATGAAAACAGTTCCAAATATAAGATTTACAAACACTTACTTATACATAAATTGTCCATCGCCACAGTCAGTGCACCTCTTAATAGCTCCAAATGTCATTATATCAGCAAGTAAATCAAGCGCCTATACAATTACATAAAAAATTAAGCAAAAATACCAAGTATGTACAGGCATAGTCCAAACATAGTTCAGCAAAGAAACGTTAATTTTTATTAAGTCTTAAGAGCTTACTGCTGATGGGCCTCCATCGGGTTTCTCTTGTTTATTTTTAGTCAGACAGGTCACCACGTCATTCCTTTTTAAGTTTTTTTCAGCTGCATCTCGATTTTGGTAATATTTCTTATTTTGTTTTTTAATGTCTTCCTCTTCAACACTTTCCCCCTTTCCCTTTTTACCAGATGAGCTTGAGTCAGTTTTGGCTTTCTTGGCAGGAGCAGCTCCCTCACCGTTATCCTCCAGTTTTCTCTTTCTGTTATGATAGCCAATATTGCATGTAAGTAAATTAATCACTAGAATGGTAATTACAAATCAAATCAATATGAACGGGATAAATTATAATTTGTTTGGTTAGAGTTCAATAAGTTCAAACTTATTGAACTCTAACCAAATTGTTTACATACGATTGAGAAACTGCAGGCAATTTCTTTTTTAGCGGAGCTTGGTCTTCTTTGTCTAAATCTTTGAATCCTGGCAATTCATTCCCAGCAGCAAAGTACTCTAAGTCCTCTCGAATTTTGACAAAACAATCCACATGATAAAAACGGTCCTAAAATATTTAAGGGCATATTTTAAACGCTACAAAAAGCCAAAAACTCCTGTTAGGCCAATTACATTTCTTATGCAATTATTAGGTTACCAGTCCATTAGCTCCTCCGTACATCTGAGCTCTTTCAGATGTAAAGTCCTTTTTAGATATTCGCACTTCCTTCTTGGCTATCTTGTTTTCGCATCCAACACAAGCACTTGCCCCAGACTTCGCATAACCAACCGCAAAGTTTGAAATTACTGTCCCATTACTAATCCCAGGCTCTTTCTTGCCTTTTCCTTTTCCACCGCCAGAACTACCCGAACCAGATCCTGGTGCAGATAAAATAGAGTTCAGTTAGCACAACAGAAGAATCGATTTTGTCTACTTTGAAAAGCAATTCATCGATCAAATCGCCACAATCACATCGTCAGTGTTTCATAGTAAAGTAACTTTAATAAAGATACTTATATTCAAAAGCAATTAATGGAATAAAAATGTAAACAATGAAGTCCAACCTATCTTGGATTTAATCTTTTCCTGGTCCTCGTAGCGCAATGACTCAAATCCGTCAATATCACCAACACTTGGAGGGCGATGTTTTTGAAAGAAACATTCTGAATGGAACCAGTGAGCATCCTTCCCATCATGAAAACGTGACTGAAAAATAAAAAAATAGCTCAAACTTTCCATTGACCACAGATTTTGTCGTACAATTTAGAGAAAGGAAAATAGACCGTCTAATTAATATGATGGTCATGATCGGGGACAACTGATGACCGTGACTCCTTGCCAATAGTTAATTCTTACCTGAACAAGAATAGCTAGTCTGAGTCCCCCTTTTTCAATTGGAGTTTTGCAAAGCTTACATCCAGCGCGACCTGTCTTGGCGTACTCTCCCTTATACGGTAAACCCTCCATTTTCGAGATCAAGCCGGTTAAATATCAGAACTAAACCCTTTTCCAACAAACTGGCACACCATACGAATGACAGTAGAGTACAATAAAATTGCGAATTGGAATGAAATTCAGCTGATCTGTATCAATGTATCATGCATCAATCATCAACAAACGACAGCTTCTAAATTCACACAGTCCAGTACAAATTAAAAAAGAATCAGAAAAAACAAAATAAAGAGGTAAAAATCGAAATTTCACACTTTCTCTTGTGACCTTCACCACTCAAAAATTACTGCTTGACTTTCAGGCCTGAATGGCCTGATACTGATCCTATCACCAACTATCAAATCCAAAATTCCAAACCAAAAAGTGTAACCGACCGAAATCGATAAGCAATCAGTAATCAATAGTACGATATATTCACCGGCAAATGAAACTTATCTTCACTACTGCTAACTTTCCTTTGTCACTTTGTCCTCCACAGTCCACATGAAAACAACTTCCCTCCGTACAATGGTTTGATTTTATACGATTCTCTCTCTTTTCTTGTCTCTTCACTTCGGCCTTTTTTTGCTCTTTGAATTTGACTTGGACAGAGCAGAGACAGAACGAGAACACTTTTCAGCTGCCTGTGCGTGTAAAGGTAGTCGTGTATTGTGTAAAGGTTTACACGTTGAACGTGTGAGGTAAGGTAGCCACAGTATACCTACTTGTAATAGAACAAGAACAAACTTGTAAAACAAGAGAAAATGGCCAACGCAGGGCAGCAGCAGCGAACAAAGGCTGATAGCTTGGGAGATAAAAAAAGGAAAACTGAAAACGAAAAAAAAATCATTTCTGGGGCGAAGCAAACACGACAACAGGTGTGTCTTGAAGTTGTTGAGTCGTTGAGTGAGCAAAGATATGCATAGTGCATGCAAAATGAATAAACTTTAATTTTTTTTACACATATAATGTCCAAAAATATTTGTCGGGACGGCACTAGTTTATTTTTAAAATTATGCTAAAATTTTGAATATAGAAACTTATTTATGGCATAATAAATTAGTACAGTA
>JAHZND010000168.1:0-23199 GCA_027744115.1 Acrocyrtus sp. NNG-2020
GAAGACATTTGCGCTGGTGTTATTGTGAATTAAGAACCATTTTTTAAATTTATTTTTACGATGTTTCCTTTGTCATTTTGCCCCGGGGCGTCAGAAATGTTAGCATGGACCTCCGTAAGATCTGTGGCAGTTAGGGCACTTCTGCTCCGCCCCTATGCTGAAGCAACAGGGAATGCAGCAGCAGCCCAGTAGGCATCCCAACATGGTCATAAGTGCTCCAGTGATCACTCCACACAAGTCGGGAGGTCCTGGTCTTACTCTTGTCCGTGTTTGGGCTCCACAGTAAGGGCAAATTCTAGCCATGGTAGTGTCAGTCCTTTAAATTAGAATTAAAGTGTTGGCACCTTAAAATGAAAAAATTGAGTAAAAACTGCACTCAAAAAGTTAATTTCGTATTTTATAAAAAATTAACACCTTTCCAGCACAAATTTTCCTCAGTATTCCAGAATGCTGCGTATTTCTTCAAGGGAAATGAAAAATACTACGAGCAGGATTGACATTGGAAGTTTACACAGCGAGCTATCATGGGAAAATGGTCGTCATCACCTGTTCTTCCGTTTGCAGACTTACTTATGCTGAGTACGTCTTCTTTAATGATCTTAATTTATGTAGGATGTGTGTTGTGTTAGGTACGTGGGCGCTTCCTCTTTTGGAGTGATGCAGGTGCATTTGTATTCATAGGCATTTCCAGATTTGCTGTGTCATAAAACCTGAACACGACTTTTTTTCGCTTCTCTTACGTCAATTGCGTCAAAAAGTGAACCTCTTCGTCATCGTCAACCGACCCACTACTATTTCTGTACAACTTGCAGAGCTGGTTAACCACAGCACACAACATCATAAAAATACCCAAGCATAGTCACACTATTTACTCTAGTGATGCCACAAGCAATATAGCCACCCAGTCTACTTTTTGGCGTAATCCGCGTGTGAAATTTTCATTTGCGTTTCAGGAAGAAAATTCCAAATTGCAGTGAAATAAATTATATTTTTTTTTTCAAAGTAGGATGGATTTTAATATTTTAATTACAAATTGCAACTTGCACTTTGATCAATCATTTCGTATAAATCTCATATAGCAGTCACAGAGTAATTACTTATATATAATTTATATAAGTTCTCTCATACAATCCAACTAGTAGCTCACTGCTCGAAAATACATTTTACAAATAACTACAATCTACATTAAGATTATTTACGTAAGTTAAACTGTAAATTATTAAAGTTACTGATCTAGCATACTGTGTGGACATAGATGTGGACATGTGGACGAACTAGCAACTAGAACTAGAATGAGCTCCAACACTACCAACACCGACATGCTGTGTTTGGCCATTAACTAAATCTATTCTATTCTAAATTCTACGGAACAAAAACACTCAAGTAGATCTCTTTTATTGCTGGCTAATTAATTATTAATTATAATCCGTTAGTAATCTAAAAGTGAATGTTTCTTTTGAGAATTCAAAAAAAGTTTTTATCTCGTCCAAGAATCAGATCAGCACCGCTACCACTCACACAAAGCGATGAGCACAATTATTTAATCTCAAATCTTCTTGGATAATTCTCACAATCAAATCTTTGAGAAAGGCTCAAGGCCTATTTAGTATACTGCTAATTAATTAGTACATTTATTTAAATGGTTGCTTAAGTAAGGTGCGGGACTGTTTTTAAATACACAGGGCAAGTGACCGTATAGCTTTCTGAATATTGCTAAGTGGCTAAAAAGCTGGCAAAACCTACTTGTACTGAAAACTTTTCAGTGAAAAGTATACAGGATTTAGGAACAAAGATAAACTTGATAAATTGACATTAACAAACAATTCATTATCAAAATATAGAACGCTAGCCCTCCCTCTTTTCCACTAAATATTTAATATTTTTAGAAAGTATTTTAAGTATTTTGTCTTATAATAATATTGAAAGAAGTTTTTTTTATAAATGTGCGCAGAAAGAATCAAGTTTGTTCCACGACTTTGCACAGAAGGCACGTGCGAGTAATTAGAAACAGTTAACAGTTAAACGTTAACAATTAAACATTGTTTTTTAGCTTCCGTAATAATTATAATTAATTTGCACAATCGCGACAATAACCGTTTTTGAAGAAAAAAGTTACCGACACTACAATTTAATAAAACAAAATTAAAAATAAGACTTCATAATTAAATTATTTTGATTTACATTTACAAAACTGACTTTTCTTGTTTTCTTTTTCTTTCTTCAATTTGGAGTACCAGTTAAAAATAAACTAAAGCACTTACCAGGCTGAGGAACTGCATTTACAAATCCGGGAGGTGGTGGAGGAGCCATTCCCATTCCCGGTGCAACCCCAGGAGCCGCCATTCCAGGCATCCCTACTGATTCAAAGTAGGATGGTGGCAAATCCTGCCCTTTGTCCATTTTCGGCGCACTTGCCATGTTATCTGTGTTCAGTTACTGTAAATAGTGAATTAATAACATTAAATATACATACCCTAGTGCCTTATTTACCATTAAACTAAACTATAATTAATTTATTAATCAGTGAAAAGTAAACCGTTCATTGCCCCCGACCAACCTTACAGCTTTAGTCTACTTTATTCCACTAAATGGTGATCGTAATATTAATTAAAATTAATAAAATCATACCAAAATGTGCTACCTCAGTTTTGCTTCAATTCCCTTCCAGTCCAAAGTCCCCAGTAACTCCTCCTCGCGTGTCAGATAGCTTCTATTCCAAACCGTTTTCGATGAACACTCTGTCCAGCTAGTCTTTATTCCTTCTAACCTACAAAAATCAATAATTTCCAGCACATCAACGTCAACTCCATCCAACGAACTACACAGACATCCACCGTATTTACGTATTATTGCTCCTCGCCTCGCAAGTGACAAAATATTTACCTTGCGATAATAAACGATAAAAAATTGTGCAAGAGGAAGAACACTCACTTACCCGTCAGTGTTCAATATTTCACTTTCCAATCGGACAAATGACAAATATCGCAACAAGTCTTTCTCTTCACGTAACCCTCGTCACACCACGAACGACCACACAAAATTCACAGCTGAAAAATGCACTGCTATTTCTCCCTGTATCTTATCACACAACCCCTCTGATTTTCCAATAATTTTAACTATCCTCGTAAGCCACCAGATTAAAACTTTACTCCCTGTTAATGGTTAAAATGCTCAACTCGACACTCGACTATAGTCAATTTTTTTTAGACAAGAGAACAGAGAAGTAGTACAGTAGTAATAGTAATACAGGCAACAGATTAAAAATTATCCCTAGTCATAGTCGCTATTATATTATCGCCCTGTGAGAAACTTTACATTTACGAGCTCACTCACTCCTCGCCACAATTAAAAAGTAAATATGCAAAGTATATACCTTTCCACATACAATTTTGTAGCTAATATTTCTCAAAGATAACCTAACTTGTTTAGTTCTCCTTTCCACCTGCTCCTTTACTTTGTACTTTTATTAACAAGGGAGACGTGCTGCGTGCTGGGATAAAAAAATATTTTTTGTAAGTGGTATCGCTTTTGCTCACTCACTCGAAATGTCGAAGTCGAAGAGCTTAGCTGAAGTAAAGTAACCAAAGCAGGTTTACACTTTTTTTTCGAGTTTTTGTTTCGTCGTACTTGAATAATTACACAAAACGTTTTACAGCGAAATGAATCAATACCAGACCAGCATCAGCAGAAATAAAAGAGGAATATTTTTTTGCACGCAACTATGAACTACGTAAAAATTCACATAAAAAATAGCAGCGCTCTCATAAACTCATAGTCACAGTCAGCTTTCGGGAGTGTTGTGCTGAGAGAATTGTAATTTTGTTTGACGTGTTATATTCACCCTTAAAAATATGTACATATATGAAAATACCAACGATCTTGACTATTACAAACTACACCGTGTTCATAAGTTCATATATCAGAGAACATCTATTGTTAGCTTGCAGAGGTATTTTTACATGTAAGCTCATATGCCAATGCCAAAACAGAGTCAGAGATGCATTCTGTAGTTTTCGTATGTGACTGCTGCGCTAAAGGTTATAATAAGCAAGGATTATTTCAATGTTTCAAGAATTTTTCGTGCAGCCTCAGCCACGTATTTTTATAGGGAGATGATGATGCAGATGGGAATGAGAGTAGAGAAGAGTGGTCTGCGAAAATAGCAATTCCAAGAAGAATGCATATTAGCCGCTGCTACGTAGAACGTTCTCTGGCTAGTTTTTTTTTGTTCTATGAAAAAAATGAGATATGGTTTATGTTATGAATATGATGTAGTTGTAATTTATTACCTTTTGCACTGTAAAGGGAATGTGTTGCCAGTTGCTGATTTCGTCTAGGTAAAAAATTGAAGTGTAATTCACTTAACAATTCGTAGTATTCGTGGTGGTGGTACGTTATGCGTATGAATGAATATGAATATGAATGCACATAAAATACAGCAGCCTTTTTATCCTTCATATCTTAATCCAGTTGGATGTTGTTAGTATTGGTATTAGTATGCTTCAATTAAAGTGTGCAAGAGATAAGAAAGTCTGTGAAGGTCTGTCAGTAAAATGTGACGTCACTAAAAGACGACCAAGAGTAGTCAAAATTGTGTACGTGTTTCGGGGGTTGATGTAGGTCCTGCATAGTCATGCTCGACGCAATACACAATTCCCAAGTTTGAAAGAATTCTTTTATTTCCATTCATCGTCTTACAAGATGAATGGAAATAAAAGAATTCTGACATTTTTATAGCTTTAAAAGCTGAAAGTACAGCTAAGGCTGTGACTTAGGGGAAAGATATTTTATATTTTTGGAGTAATTATTGTAAATTTGTGTAAATAATCAAGTAGATATATTTACTATGATTTCGAATACAACTGAAATTGCTACTAAAATTACAAGCAAGGTTAAATCCGTCGATGCCCTCATTTTCCTTAAAATACATAGCTGGACCAGAACCTGTGTTATAAAGTCAATGCCACATGCACTGCCACAAATGAATGGAACGGGATATGGGGTAACGAAAAAAAGAAGGATAGCCTCACTTATCACCTATGTATATAAATCGACCCAATGACGCAAACAAGAGAACTGGAAGGGAACAAGGAAAAGATGAAAGATGCGATAGTGATGAAAGTCAGCGTGATGATGACTCATACGCTGTTACTCTGCTCACTAGTCACTCGGCAGTTGCTTTCATTATGTTTTCAGTAGCATCTTGTTGCATCACACTCACAGACTGTCAGAAATTGTTGATTGTCGTGTCGACGATATCCACTACTAGGTAAAATATGGGGAGAAATAATTGTAGTTTGGCTATGCGTCAGGTGAAATGCAACAGATGCCGGTCATCATACACATCAACCATATTTCCGTCCATAAACCATATTTCAACCGTCTTTCATATTGAAATTTAATGTCTGCAACCCGCTGAATTTATTTTTTTGATGGATATGAACACGTAAAAAATCAGAAGTTATAAAAAGTCTATTTTTTTTTATTGAAATGACGATTCGATATTGGAAATTCTATAGTGAATGAATACGTTTCAAAAAAGTTATCTCGTAATTGTCTTATGCTCACTATGCCACGACTGACATGGTGTAGGAATGCGAAATGAACTTCTATCACACGTACCTCATCGGTGCAAGCGGGTATCAGCTTAGCGAAATTCCAGTTAGTTAAAGCTCTTCTATCAGTAACTAATTTAGCAGCGGGACTACAGCGATGACTCGATCCACTGCTTGACAGTCTTGAAAGGGCCATCACAGATTGCATGGAGCTCATCTAGGACAAACTGTTCCGTCAAGGTGGCGTAGGATGCCTCGTCTGGAAAAGGAAAAGGTAATTTAATGACCGGTTCCAACACTATATTTAATCAAAATGGCAAAGGGTAATTTACTTTTAATTGGGAGGTGTCCAGAGATTTCGCACAGTGCCGGGCTGAATGCATCACAGTCTTGAAAGGGCCATCACAGATTGCATGGAGCTCATCTAGGACAAACTGTTCCGTCAAGGTGGCGTAGGATGCCTCGCCTGGAAAAGGAAAAGTATAATTATCGAGCGGTTCCAACATTATATGAAAATGAAAATGGCAAAGGGTTATTTACTTTTAATTGGGAGGTGTCCAGAGATTTCGCACAGTGCCGGGCTGAATGCATCCAACTGCTTCGCGCCAAAGCTGGAGGTGCGCACCCAAAAGAAAAGCCGCACACTGTCAAAATGGCCCTCCTTATTGGAAGTAGAGCCTCTCGTTATGTAAACATTGTGAGCGATGTCCATTTCCTGGACGTGTCTCACCAAATAGGTCACTCCTTCCAGAAACCCGTGAATGCCATTTTCCTTCCTGAGGTCGGTTATCAGTCAGCACAAAGCAAAAGCCAGGAGGAAAGTCTGAATCGCCAACGAGGAAAAGCTTCAGATTTTCCTTGAGTGGAGTAAGCGGGGCGCTTTCTAAGTATAGCCGATATGACAAGTAGTACGCATGCCAATGCTCGTGGTTCACTGATGCAAATCCACAGAGGCTGTTGAATCCTACACGGAAGTCGGGCGAGTTGCTAAGAAGAGCCAATTCCAGACCGAGTCGAAGTCCTTCCTTGGTCAGCTTTTGGGGTCTGTTTCTATTCCGTAGTGGAGTTATGAGAACGTGACAGTACTCCAGCGGACTTACGTTAATTAGCACCGCGTTCTCCTCTTCCGCCCTCCCCCATTCTGGTACAAGCCTCATCAGCACTTCGTCCTCCTTCACTTTATTAAAGTGAAACTGGTCAGGGTCGAAAGGCTGGTTGCAACTTTGGATCTGCTGCGGTGCTCTGCGTTTCACAGCTCGGTCTGGATTTAACTGAATTTAAAATAATATTTTCTCTTTTACTAATCGTAATTTTAAATTTATTCAAACATTTTTGTTTTTCTCTTTCAAACTTGTGTACCTGCGCAATGTAATTAAATTTCCCAGGAGGTATTTTATACGGCAAGCTCCCTTTCTTTAGCTTGTACCGGAACACGCCATCCTTGTCCATCCTTTCCTCCCAAAGCCGAGTCAGAAGGGCGTCAAGCGACGAGCTACCTTCACCTTCACCTTCCGCATTTCCATTTTCTTCCACCACTCTGATTGAAAGATTCTTAAAGGAATATTTAAGTATCCGGATAATCCATGTTGAGAGTTGCCGTCCCGGTTCTGATCCTGGACAAATAAAAATTAAAAAGATAACCTATAAGTAGAATTGCAAAGCTTGCAAAATACCAGCACCAGCACCTGCCCATCTTACTTTTCGACTTACTTTAAATTAGAGCAAGTAGTAGTCTGACTTAACTTGACAGAAACCTTCCTGCAAGTGTTAAGAAGATGATGAAAGCATGAGAATCTATTACGCGATATTTCTTGCCACATCCCAATTTGATTTCATTGGGGCAAGGTGCCGGTTATAGAAAGTGGAAAGAAAATCTACCTCTTCGCATTTCCGTCACAGTTCCATCCTTCAATAATAGGGCAGTTTACCATTACGCAATGAGATGTTACCTACCTATTTACTATTTACTAGTCTATGTATATCCATCAAAACCATCATATTATCGTAGCGCAGGCTGCCTATAAGAGTTGTGTGGGCAAACATGCACGTGTTCTTGGATAAACACTTTACACCTGGCAGTTCGCATCGCATATTGAACTCATTATGCGATTACATGCTTGCAATCTGCTTTAGAGGATTGTGACGGCGAGATAACCTAGGTTAATTACTTTGTTACAGATTAGGTGTTTTTAGAGGTGACAGTAGAGAGGGCGTAAATTCCTTGCTCCGCGCTACAAAAACAGCGATAAAGCAAAGGCTGGGCGTACAATTGACAGTTTGGGCTTTTGGAGTAAAAAAGAGTGTGCCAGTCTGTAATTTTTTGTAATTTTGGGTGAGTAAAAAGCATACAAGACCTCTATGACTACCTGTCGATTCCACTACAAGCAAATTCTTCAAAATCTGGAATTGTATAATTATAAATTCCAATTAAATTAATCTGGAAGTAAGAAATGAAGTGGGGGAGAACAGCCTTCAAGACAGATACAGACTAATTTAACTGGAATTTGTAAAATGTTGAAAAAATTTACAGCTCCAGTTTTTGCAAACTTTGTTGGCGTGTTGAAGCGACAGGTAGTCATAGCTGTTATGTGTTGCAAGTCCGTTATTGTTACCGAATAAGTTGTCGCATCAGTATGTATGGTATTTTTGTCGTAGATGTCAAAAATGGCTTCTGGAAAGGTGAAAGTACGCCAAGATGAGTTTGGGAAGGTGCGAGTGAATTGCAGCGAGACAGAGGAGCCAATCCTCCGTTTCACATTGGATAATGGTGCGGGCGTGTCAGTGCAAATTATGAATTATGGGGCCACCATTACATCTATAAAAATGCCGGGGAAGGATGGTACAATAAAGGATATCGTTTTAGGGTTTGACGGAATTGAAGGCTATCTGGGGGCGAATAACCCGTATTTTGGGGCGACAATCGGTCGCGTGGCGAATCGCATTGGGAAGGGAAAGTTTACTATTGACGGGGTAGAGTACAACGTACCAATTAACAATGGTCCCAACAGTCTGCACGGCGGTCTGGTCGGATTCGATAAGCTAATCTGGGATGCGAAAGTGATTGGGGAAGAGGAACCAGTGCCGAAAGTCGTTTTTAGCGTGCTGAGTCCAGACACCGACCAAGGTTATCCTGGCGACCTGATTGCGCAAGTAACTTATGAACTCACGCCCGACAATCAATTAAAGTTCGACTACCAAGTTATGGCGACAAAGACAACACCCGTAGGCCTTACAAATCACTCCTACTTCAACTTGGCTGGGGATGACGCCTCCCAAGATAAGCTTCAGGGAACGTTCATCCAGTTAAATGCGGACAGATACACTCCCGTTGACGAGGATAGAAAGTGATTGGGGAAGAGGAACCAGTGCCGAAAGTCGTTTTTAGCGTGCTGAGTCCAGACACCGACCAAGGTTATCCTGGCGACCTGATTGCTCAAGTAACTTATGAACTCACGCCCGACAATCAATTAAAGTTCGACTACCAAGTCATGGCGACAAAGACAACACCCGTGGGCCTTACGAATCACTCCTACTTCAACTTAGCTGGGGATGACGCCTCCCAAGATAAGCTTCAGGGAACGTTCATCCAGTTAAATGCGGACAGATACACTCCCGTTGACGAGGATCTCCTCACAACTGGAGAAATTCTTCCAGTAAAAGGATCAATCTACGACTTCACGGGAAACATGAAGGACTTGGCTGCAATGCTAGCGACATTTCCCCGTGGACAAAATGGGTACGACCATAACTTTTGTATAACTCTGGGGGAGACCAAGAAGGAGTTACGACTAGCGGGTAGAGTACAGCATGTGCCTAGTGGTCGTGTACTGGAAGTGCATACGGACCAGCCTGGAGTCCAATTCTATTCTGGCAACTTCCTTCCAGATCCGGAGAGTTCTACGGATGAGCCAATTGTAGGAAAAAATGGGAATAAGTACTGGCAACATGGAGCATTCTGTCTGGAGACCCAGAACTATCCAAACGCCGTCAATTATGTAAGTGATAAGTTTAAACAAAATCAACCTAGGTACCTTTATCTTTTATCCTTGTATCGTAATAAAATTTTCCTAAAGAAATACTTTTAATTTCATTTTGAACTTTTGCAGCCGCACTTTCCAAATCCTTTCCTGAAGCCCGGAGATATCTACACGCACTCAGTCGTCTACAAAATGTACACCGTTCAGTAGTTGAACTGTTAAAAAACCAATTTAAATTAATTAAAGTAATAAAAACGTATTTTAATCTTCAAAAAAATTACATACTGCAAAATAAGTGCATCAAACAATAAAATCAATTCTCTTCAAATGTCACATACAATGTGCGAATTTTAAAACGGTCACCTCAGATATTAATTGAGATTGGCCTTAATTAGCTATAGTACGACAAAACCAGTAATATTTTAAAATCATAAATGGACGCAGGAGGTTGAAGTCATGAAGGCAATTTCAGGTAATAACTAGGAAAAAAGCGCGGCGCATTCAATGTATAGTTTGTTTTAAAAAAAAATCTTTCCAACCCCTTCCCGAAGCTGGGAGACATGAAAGATAAATCAGAAGTCGGGTAGAAAGTTTATTCAGTAAAAGAATAGCTAAAAGTTCATTTAAAATTTCAATAAAATGTGTTCTTATTCTTTACACAAATCATTGCAGTAGAACAATAGAAAAAGCATCGACAATGATTTCCCCCAAAAAGACCTTGGTGGTATTCANCAATAGAAAAAGCATCGACAATGATTTCCCCCAAAAAGACCTTGGTGGTATTCAGGGCTGCAGCTGCCGAGTAAACACCTTTGTTAGCTTTCCACAATTAATTTCCAAAAAGCGACTTACATACTGTACTAACCAAAATAACTAACTCCCGACGACAATGCCCGAATACTTAGCTTGGATTATCTGTAGTATAATATAGCACGTATAAATTAGTTATAATTTTTTTCTGACGTTGAACAATCGCATTTTTGTGATTTTTCATTTCATTACATTACGAAAAAAATGAAGTTGTCGTTCATCGCCCTAGGAGCACTCATTCAACTTTTTGATGTTTGGAAATTCGGGGTGGTATGGAAAACCCGGAAATACTAACTTGCACTTAATTAACTACTATCTACTCATAATTTTTAAATTTCTGCATTAATTTGTATTGCATTGCCAGAATTGCGACTGGATTCTTCCTTGCCACGCCTCCCGCTCATCCTGCGATGCTTCCTGCAAGACACGCCACCCAAACTACTGGACCTGCCATCAAGAGTCAGGGTACTGCCTCTGTCCTGGAAAGTCAAAGCCGGAGCCAAACTGCCGACTTCCTCACTCTAACAGTACTGAATCTCAAAGCTGCAAATCAGAGGTCTGCGACTCCCTCAAAAAGGGTAAGGGAGACGCTCATCACCGCGACCAGAACAAAGTCTGGCTCCAGAAAAAGCACCCCACTCTAGTCGGAGCATACGACAGAAGAGTTCCAATGGCTTTGGTGTGTCCCCAAGAATCAAACTCAGGGGGTACCAAGGAGTACGCCTACTGCGCCTGCTTCATGCTCTCCTCAAAGTACAAGAAGGGGGCGGAATCAGCACAACAAAGCTAAACAAAATTTAGCCATTCCAAAATTCCAATCCAATTTACAGTTTACATTAAAAGAATTTAACCCTTTTAATTTTTCAATCTCATTCATACTCGCTCTTATCTCATTTCATCATCACACCTATTAGCTTTATAGTCTCGGTTGGTTTAACCTCACCTCAGATAACACACCTGTAATTATCTCATGCAATTTCTTTTTTTTGCATATAGTGTGCCTGCACAAAATCCCTTTTTTTTCTTTGTTGGTCTCCCTCAGTTGTCAGTCTCAGTCCATAAGTGTGTATAGTGAGCACCTTCTTTCCACCCATTTCTATATCCGCTCAATCTCCTCAACACTCTCAGCACAACTCCTCTCCTCTCAATTCCTTTTACACAATTCTACATCTGCGAGAATAGGTAATCTCGTAAAGAGCTCAGAGCCAGAGCTCCACTACATTGTGTGAACTGATGACAAAAAATTTTATTTTCTCTGCTGACTGCTCTCCATTCCCTTTTTATATGCTCTCCTGTCCTAGCCCATTAAAAACCTCTTTTCTGTATCTCACCCACCTTACTGCGCCACACAAAAGTCTCCTCTCCCAGTTCACCACTCATCTAATCAGCAGACTTCTATTCCCTCACATTCCATTCATAAGTAAACAGTAAAAGCACTCTAGTTTGATCGATCAAAGTTTTTACTTTTTTTTGTCCCGTCCTCCAGCACTTATATTTTTTTCCAGGGAAATCAGTGCAGCACTTTTTTTTTATTTCCAAGGAGGGCAAAAGAGCAAAAAAAGAAGTGCAGAATGACTGTAGTCTTCCAGTTCCAGGCGAGATGTGGGTGAAAAAGTGTGCCAGTGGCGGTGCTCCTTGGAATGAAATGGGATAGAATTGTTTTATTCTGTTCCAGGAGGGGAATGGAAAGAGAAGGAGTAGGGAAGCATTTTCACGTTTTTCTCCAGCACACTCACCACTCCAGCTTCCTGTAGTCAAGGACAGTATCCACACAAAAAATAAGTTATTCCAGTTTCTATAGGCTCGTGCTCTGTACTTAGAATATTTTAAGTAAGAAAGGCTAAAAAAAGTATTTTTAATTATGAAGACTGCGAGCACATGAAAAATCGGAAATCTTCCAGGGAGTATAAGTGCATCCGGCACAGTCAGGGAAAGATGCCAGTTTTAAGTTAGCGAGATATTTAAAATTAATTTTGGTCTGATTTTGTAGTGATAATTTAATAATCAGTTGGTTGTTACCGTAAGTGCCAAAATCGGACTAGCGTTGTTCTTGTTCCTTTTATATTCGCAATAATTAAGTTGCTCAGTTAAAAAAATAATTAGTCATGAGTGATGGGAGGCTGCGCTCAATTAATAAAATAAAAAATTTTTGCCTTCCACTCGACAACTCAATAAGGAAAATGTAAAGGCGACATATCTTAACCGAGATACCAAGATAACTACAAAAAAAAGAAGGTAATTATCTGGTTAATTTAATTACATCAGTTAAATTTTAAAAACCGAATTAGTAATTGTATTATTTTGTTGTACATTTTAGCAGGGTTTTGGAACGTTCTAAGGATTCCATCTTCTAATAATGTCCAGCAGTAGCGAGTCCTACGAGCTAAATGGGTTTGTCCTCGGAGACATCGACATCTCCCAGCTCTTCACTTTCTTCTTCTACTTCTTCTACTTCTATCACTTCGAGAGCGACAATTAGTCCATCCCCTTCAACTTCCGTTCTAGCCCCGACGCGCTCCTCCTCCTCCTCATCCCTCTCCCTCTCCCTCCAGTTCTTTGACCACTATGATTTCATTGAGTTGCTCGCCCTCTTTTATTTTGATAAGCTGCGCACTTTCCTCACCTCCATTTTCTTTAATTTGGGTTGCTTCATTTGTTTGGTTACCTACTTTTTTATGATTTTAGTTAGCGGCGGAGTATTTTTGGTTGCTGTGCTTGTCCCTTACCTCGGCTATAAGTTGTACCAGAGACTGAACAAGTGCTCCCAGAATGGAGGGCTTTGCTTCGCCAGACGATCTTCTGACCGTGGCAGCAACGGTGGCAGTGCGATCGACGTGTTCAGAAACTTTTTCCAAGGAAAAATTATCCCGCGCGTGGAACTCGACTTTCCATCCGGACTTAGGGCTGGACAGACTGTTAGCTTTCGCGTTGTTGTACGTGAAGTTAATTTAATTTTAATTTTTAATTGAAAATTAACTGAAAAAAATTTGACATTGGACTTTTGTCATGTTTCTGCTTTTAGTTTCCGCTTCGAAGTCACCGAAGACTGCAAATGGTTCAAAGTGAGCAGACCGACATGCCCGCGCTCCAGGAGTCCGTGTACCTCCAAAGGGACTACAATCTGTCCAACTTGAAAATAGAAATCGTAAAAGAATCTCCATTCGCTTCTCTAGCGCCCGCAGTGCGAATTGAGCCAGTCACCGAGTTCCTTCCGAGACAATCCCAGCATCCGAATCCAATTACTGACGTGCTTCTAGTGAGCTTCCACGTTCAGGAAGCAGGCTTTTACCAAATCCATGTGCTCTACGATGACGAGCATCTTTCCGGAAGCCCATTCCCAGCGCCTTTCGATCCTGCGCCAATTGACGCGGAGAAAACTACTTGTCTCCGAGAGGCTCCAATCATTCTTGTGGTGTCTGGGGAAATTCAGAAAATTTCCATTCGCCCTCAGGACCGCTTTGGGAATGAGTGCAACTTTGGTGATGTGGATCCAGACATGTTCCAGCTGCGCGTTACTGAAATGCTGGAGGAAGACGATGGCCCTGGAAGTGGCAAGCGAATTGACTCGATTATCTACAACTTCACGCGAGAAATCAGAAGAAGTCTGTGTCCACTCACGGGTTTCCTTCAAGAGCACCTGGAAGTTCAACTGGAAACAGAATTGTTCCAACCGGGAGCCTTCTACGGGGTTATCAATTACGATGGGAAGATGATTAAAAATGGAGGATTTGACATTCTCGTGCTGGCGGCAGAAGAGCATGTGATTCTAAGGGAGATCCTTAACAACAATCCGGCCACAAAGTATCACGAAGGAAAGCTGTACAAACTTGGAGGGGAGGTGCAGCGAAAGTCGAGGCAGGTTTACGTGTATGTCAGTGCAAAGGTCGTTGCAGTGAAAGAATATTATTTCGGACTGATTCCATCCAGAGTCGCAACTTATCGCGTCCTTCCAGTTACAAAGGTAAGTTTTAATTGAAAATAAAATAATTTTTGTTTTGATTTACTTGGAAAATTCAATCATTTTTATTTTTACCTTTGCAGTTTAAACTTACGTCCGCATCTGGTAAGCAAGGAGGATGTTTTCTTTCCATCACTGATAGGTCCCAATCTCCACTCGTTTTGGAGATGGATGTGACCAGTGCTCGCATCACAATGGCCTTGTTTGCCCTATTCCTGAAGCAAAGACTGGGCGGATCCGAGTCGTTCCCGAACAAGCAAAAGTTCTTCTATGAAGAACTGAAAGGGGGCCGAGATCCCAACTTCCGAGCGACCACAACCTGCATTTACATCCAAAGGAGCAATTTGATCAACTCGACCCTTACCGAAACAAAAAACTTCACCGGTAAGGACTGGTGCCGGAACTTCAAAATAAAGTTTGCGGGGGAGGAAGGCTCCGACGATGGCGGTCTCCGGAGAGAGTGGCTGGATCAGCTATGTATCCAAATGTTCGAAAACAATCCGGAAGGCATGTTCTGCTCCATGGGGAACTCGCGGCTGGTACATCCAAACTACTCCCGAGACCGAAACAAGTGGTCACTGAAGCACTACGAGCTGGCAGGGAAGATTGTCGGCAAGTGTCTTTTCGAAACTGCGATGGGTGGATTCTACAAACAAATGGTGAACGGAAGGTTCACCCGCTCATTCCTAGGTCAGTTGATTGGCTTCTCACCTCATTACAAATACTTCGAACAAGATGACCCCGAGTTCTTCCTGGGAAAGGTGAAGTATCTTCTAGAGAACGATGTTGTGGAAATGGACCTCTCCTTCTCTGAGGAGGAGTACACGCCAACAGGCCAACTATCAAAGGTTGTGGACCTATTGCCAAACGGGAGGAAGGTCACGGTTAGTAACGAGAACAAAGAAGAGTACCTCAACGCCCTGGCCCAGTACAGACTTCTCACTAGAGTGAAGCGGGAGATGGAGTCATTCCTCAAAGGGCTCGCGGAACTCGTACCTGACGGCCTCCTTTCGAACTTTGACGAGAACGAGCTGGAAATACTTCTCTGCGGGAAGAGCGAGTTTGACGTGAAGGATCTCAAATTGAATCACGTTCAAACTGACGACAGCTCCAAGTACAGGAAGCTCCTTCCCTGGTTCTGGACTGCGATTACTAGTCTAACTGATGACGAGCGGGGAAGACTCCTCCAGTTCGTGACTGGAAGCTCAATCCTACCCCACGGTGGCTTCAAGGAACTCCAACCAACATTTAGAATAACTATCTACGATACTGTCGGCAATCTCCCAGTATCCCACACCTGCTTCAACGAGATCTGCCTCTCGGATCACTCCAGCTACGAGGAATTCGAGAAAAGTCTCCGACTAGCGATTAGCGAGGGGTGCACGGGTTTTGCCCTCATGTAGAAAAAAAAGTAATAATTAGTTAATTACAAAGCTAAAGCAAAAGAAAATAACTATTCAGCCGAGCAGTAATAATTAATAGTCTTCATTAGAATATCGTCGCATCATCAACAAACTAAATTGTGTTTGATGGCAATAAACAGTAAACGAAAGATTCCAAAGCGGATAAGTGCTAAAAAAAGTAATTAAAATACTTTTCTCCCTTTTCAAACTGTGTCCAAAAATAATATATTTTGTAGGTTTTAGATAATAAGCCGTTTTAAGATAATAAAAAAAGACTTCCGTCAGTACCTTAAAAATATGATTACCTCCTAGAAACCTGTTCCAATCATCCCAAGTCATTAAATGAAAGACAGAATCTACTCAAACTTTAAATTTCAAATTACGTAAAAAATAATAAAACTGATCCGCTCAGATATTATACAAAAATAATTATGCAATCGCGACATTATGCAATCTCGATCGTCAGCTAAAATAAATTATGTACTGTACTTAATAAATTTACTGTTAAGTTAAAAGTGTTTCGTTTAAAGTTTTTACACGACTTTACCGAGTTTGTTTTGTTATTTACTGGAGAAGGCACTCACCGTAAGTACACAGAGAAACAATTGTACTTACAGAAATAAATTGTGATTTCTCGAACCAAAATGCAATAATTTAACTGTATTCAGTTAGCTAATTAAACTAAGAGTGAAAATAAATTGTTTTGGTTTTGACGATTTTATTTGATGAATTTTTTGTCAGTTTGTAACTATTTTTGGTGGAGTGGTAAATAAATAAATACCTAAGTTGAAAATTAGAGTTACGCTTCGTTTGTTATTCTGGTAATTATTTTTAACCGTGGAAGATTCAGTCGCTATCGCTGTCCTGTGCATTTGCGCGGAGCTTGAGGAAGAGAGCCATGAGCATCATTGCATCCCCCGCACTCATCAAAAGACTGACCTGATCAGTGCTTTCGGGAGAGGCTGAAATTGTCACGAGATATCTGGCCTTGGCATCTGTCTCTGGTTTAGCTTCAATTGTCGTATCACCTTGAACCGGAAACAGCGCTGTTCTAGCTAGAAGCACAGTCCAGATCACTTTCTCGATGGTGATGGTTTTAAGAGACACTCTGACAAAAACGTCCTTCAATGCTATACTCGACTTGGATGTCGACTTATCTTGAATCGGCGCACTTCCAGAAAAACTCCAGTCCTTAGAATTTGCATTCTGAATGTCCTCATCTGAAAGGGAGGCATCTACGTGGATAAGCTGTGCTTTCAGTTGAATGACGTCCGTCGACTTAGGCTCCCTCAAAGATGGTTCTAGTCTTTCGTACTCGTCCCCCTTCACAGCGATGATGGGAAAGTGGCCGTTATGTAGGACTTGTCCATTGTAAGAAATCTTCGCGTCATATATCCCGTACGACTCCGTCTTCGACCTGATTACGACCTGGACAATGAAAGGCATTTTGCTACGGCCACATCCTACGCCGTCCTCATAGGAAAATGTTACGTCCAGACTTTCCTTCCAGAAAGAGCTCAGGATGTCGCATTGTTTTCCCATCAACCCGACGTCCATTACAGATTGATCAGTGCACGCGTGAAAGTCAAATTTCTCGAGGAGTACTCCCTCCCACGAGCAGGGGTAGCCGGTCAGGTCCTTTGGCTCAATTATAAGTGTCTGGGGAATTCCTTCCGTGACCACCACAGGCATGGAGGGGAACACTACTGACGTTTTACTAGGACACAAGATATCTGGAGGGATTGTGAGGTGCAGTGGACACCCAGGAATGACAAATCCGTTATACCTCATTTCCAGCTTGTATGTGCCGCTCCGCTCCGCAGTGAAGATAAGCTGAATACTCCCAAGCTCTTCGTCTGCGTACGCCTTCATTGCAGGAATCCGCTCGTCCTTCACAGTCACCTTTGCCGTCAGTCCATTGAAAAACTTGTGAGTGAGGGTCTCCAGCTGCTTCCACTCCCGGCTGGAGTGCTCGTGGATGAAGCCGGTGACTTTGTATACAACACTCGACCCCACCTTCACAGGCTCTGGATTTTCCAGACGAACCCGGCATCTTTCGGCAAGTAGAAAGTCTCGAAAGCAAGGGAGGTACACACAGCGGTACAGAAGGTAGCAGATAAGGATGAACATGAACATTTGGAAGAATAGATTGGACAGAATTCGATGGACAAATGTTGACTGGTTATCACAGCTAAATTTTAAAACGCACCAGTCATCCTTTCTCAGGGCGCTGAAGGTATTTTGGAGGTACGCGTAAATGGCAAGTGACTGGTCGCGTACACAAGCGCAGCAAAGCTTCAGTCGAGGAACAACCATTTGCGTAATGTATGCTTTCCACCAGTCCATTTTTCGTTTTACAAAATTTAAAATTGAAAAATAATATTTCTCAAGGATTTGCCAGTGTTAACGAAAATGCTTAAATTGTCGAAAATGTTCAAGATTCATTAGCCAATGGTGAGGATAATAGAAAAATGCATGTAAAGTTTTTCCAAGATTTTTTGATAGGGGTATGCTAATTATATAAATTAATTTATTTTGCAATTTGTAATTAAAAGAGTTTCTAAGGGATAGTTCCATTTTCCATTACAATTTCGTAGATTTGTCCACTTCAGCAATGTATACGGCCATGAGAACCGGATATATCCGGAAAATATTGAGTATCTAATTAGGATAGGTTGAGGCAAAACCATGCAAATTTGCAATAAAAGTGAAGGAAAATATTTCACGTGGACAGTGTCAATAATCCCTTTTCATTAAGAATACTCTCTAGCCTATTAAAAATTTGTAGAGAGTTGAGAGGTCGCAAGGAAAACTTAATTATGCATTGTTTTAGAAATAATGTAGGTCAGCACTCCTTCCTATGGCGCCTTTGCACCAGACAGAATGTGAGAGCTTTGAAACCAGATAAAAGTAGTTTTCAATCGCGATAGCCAAGCGACCACGATGATGATAAACGACAAATTGGAAAGTTTAAAATAATTTAAAGCGAGTTCTATAAACTGTGACTTTGTAAAAGGTTAAAATCGTACGCAAATGCGAGGGGTCTTATAGCATTGCCAGAAAAAGTAGCCTTTTTTGTGCCCATTACTTAAAGGTAACCATATCAATTTGGCGATAAACGGGTAAATGTATTTCCAGAGTATTCACTTTATTCGTGATTAGCATGCTGGCGCCTTTACCAACTTATCAAAATGGCACTCAATTTAGACTATGACAATGTTGTGAAGGAATTTATAGCTTTTGTAAATTAGGATGAACCTCAACCTCATTAGCCAACAAGGACTAAGGACAACGTTATAAGACTCAATTTATTTCAGCTGACTTGGGCAACATGGACAAGGGAGGAGCAGGGGAAGCTGCGAAGTTGTTAGAGGCGAATGTTATCAAAAGATTGAGACAGGAAGAAGGCTCTACCGTGTTGGATGATAGTAGTAGTAGTAGCAGCAGCGGCGGAAGTAGCAGCTCGAGCAGTCTCGTAGAAAAAGAGAAAGATGAGGGGGTCGTCGAGAACGGAGGGGGAGAGGAAAACATTCCCGAGGAAATTAAGAAGCGTGGGAGGTGGAACAATCCTTGCGAGTTTCTCCTCTCCATTATTTCCATGTCTGTGGGCATGGGAAACTTTTACAGGTTTCCTTTCGTGGCGTACCAAAATGGAGGAGGAGCCTTTCTACTTCCTTACCTGCTCGTGCTCACGTTCGTGGGAAGACCTATGTACATGCTGGAGCTCGCCCTCGGTCAGTTTTGCTCCTTTGGTCAGGTGAAATGCTGGGAAATGGCACCTTTCTTTCGCGGAGTAGGATTCGGATCAGCGCTGGCCTCTTTCTGTGTGGTGACCTACTATAGCTCCGTAATGGCAACGAGTATGTACTACCTTATCAATTCCTTCCGCATTACCTTACCCTGGACAGAGTGTGACCCGGAGTGGGCGGGAGCGGAGGTCTGCCAGGCGATTATAGACGCCCAGCTGAAGAACAGTTCAGTTGACCCTAAGACCATTGTCAGTTTGCCACAGTTATACTTCGAGTACGTCAAAATAGGACGAAATTAAGTGATTTCATAAAAAATATCAAATTTCCTCAATTAAGTTTTACAGAACTCGATTTCGATTGCATTCTCTTTCTGGTAAAGGAACAAAGTGATGCATGAGCTGGATCAGATTGATGATGGAATTGGAGTCCCACAGCCTTACCAGGCATGCCAAAGAAAACTTGTAATTTTCACATTAAAAATTAAAAGTAAATTAATGGAAAGAATTTTTTTCAGGCATGCTGCCTTTTAATCCCGTGGATTGTCATTTTTCTCGTCATCTACCGTGGCGTATCGTCAACTGGAAAAGTTGCCTACTTCATCACTTTCTACCCCTACGTAGTTATTATCGTAATGCTGGTCACGGCGTGCACCAAGGACGGCGCTGGGAGTGGAATACTCTACTTTTTGAAGCCGGTACATAGTAATTCTATTTTAAAAGCGTTACTGAAACTAAACTAATTTTCGGACATAAGTTGATTCATCGATTGGCATTTTTTTAAAGGATTGGAGCAGGATGGCAGACCCACAAGTGTGGTTTGCTGCCATAGGTCAATGTTTTTTTTCACTGAGTACGGGATTCGGACCAATCATAAACTACGCGTCTTACTGCCCCTTCCACCATCCGATTTACAGGGACGCTATGATTGTCAGTTTCATGGACACTTCCGCAAGCTTCGTGGCTGGACTAACGGTATTCGCAACGTTAGGAGGAATTGCGCACTCACTAAATAAGGACATCAACGAAGTGGTCGCGTCCGGCCCCGGGTTGGTTTTTGTCAGTTTCTCCGATGCCATTTCCAACTTTGCATATTGTCCCCAAATCCTTTCCGGTATGAATACTCGCGTTTCTTTCCATTTGAAAATTTTTTGGAGAAGGTAGCTAATTATTGTAATTTTCTTCGTAGTGCTCTTCTTTCTAATGATGTTCACGCTAGCCGTCGGAAGTGCCGTTGCATGGCAAATGGCATCAATTTCTGTGATTTGCGACCAATTTCCAAAACTGTCAAAGGCAGTGGTCACTGCGGGAATGTGCACCACCGGATTTCTCGTTGCTCTTATTTACGTCACCCCTGGAGGACAATTTATGCTCACTCTGGTTGACAACTTTGGGGGAAACGTGAACGTCTACATATTGGCTACTCTGGAGTGCATCGGAATCTCTTGGGTGTACGGGTTGGACAATTTTTGCAAGGATGTGGAGTTCATGCTCAACCGGAAAATGAGCTGGTACTGGAAGCTATGTTGGGGATTTGTGGTGCCAGTGCTGCTCACTGCAGTGATGATTTACACGTTCGCCACCGCCAAGCGACTTGAGCACAATGGAAAACCTTTTCCAGACACTGCCATTATTTGCGGATGGGTCCTTACAGGGCTGAGCATATTGTTCGTCCCCATCGGAATTATTTACGCCATAGGAGTGCAGCCGTCCGGAACCTTAAAGGAGGTACTTTAACAGTCCATGTAATAGTAAGAACGAAATCAAAATTGTGAGAGAAATGGATCACTGAGAATAATTAATAATTTTCAACAGAGACTGTTGGTCTCCCTAAAGCCGACAGCCGACTTCGGTCCAAGGAACCCGGACGACAGAGAGCGTTGGAAGCTGTTCAAACAAGGCATTACTTTACAGGATGGACCAACGCCAGATGCATTCTCAGGTGGAGAAGCTTCGGAAATGACCTTGCCGCCGTGGCTCCACGAGACATCAAATGGATCAAAAGTGATCCCAACACTGGAACCTCCAAGGTACAGCGCGCAATCACAGGAAGTTCTAAGGGAAAATGGTATACTGGACGGAGTCAAAACTTCCAGTGGTAACAAGGATCCAAAAGCAGGAAGAAATATAGGTACCATTGGCACTATTGGCAGCCCTCCAAAACCAAAATAGAAAAATTCAATTCAATTCGCTAAATATCAGTAAAAGAAATTTCCGTTTTGTACAGCTAATAAAAGAAAAAAGTTTGAAAATGTACTAAATAGCCCGAGGCAAGTTGCCTTTTTGTAATAAAAATAGCGTGTCTCACAGCGCCCCAAAATGCTTCCATGCGACAATACAAACAAACTCATTTTATTTCATTAAAATCGCATAAATAAAACTTGCAATTTTACAAAACATGCAGCGGTTTTTAGTAGGTGCGCCTTGTGGATTAAGATATAAATTCGCTCAAAAATTTGGAATTGCTTAACTTGCAATTTTACAAAGCATGCAGCGGTTTTTAGTAGGCGCGCCTTGTGGATTAAGATATAAATTCGCTCAAAAATTTAGAATTGCTTTATTACCGCCCAATTACACCGCTAAATAGGAAAGATGTATTTCACGATAATTTTTATAACGGATGTGGAAATAATGGTATTGCTTTAATTGGCTTTTCCAGTGACAAGTATACATACAAATTAGATAACTGCTGGTGTGCTTATATATACAGTGTCTAATTTAATTATTAATTAACAGATCCTTGACACTCTGTACCTGATTCTGGAGTTTCTTGTGCTAATTTCAACTGGGCAAGGTAAGTCGTGCTGGTTTTCTGCGGAATGCATGACTGAAGAAACGAAGACTCTGTGCTGGTCCCACAGCACATTTGTAATGCTAATTACGGAGTTGTCAATCTCAATAATTACAATTTGCCTTGATATGTATGCAACCCGGCATGGAGCCAGAGTGAGAATCGCAAATAGGTTTTGGACCTGGAGTTCAGAATTGCGCCTTTACACAGTTAACAAAAAATAAACTAAAACAGTGGCTAATTAAGATTAACCCTATGATAAAGTTATAAATTATATTATTATTTAAGTCAAAGTTTATCCATGATTTTATTTTTTATAGGCATCATTAGTACAAAATTGTGTCATGTACATTCTTGCAAGGATGACTTTTTTGGTTGCACTGTGCGCGCGTGCACCTGACAGCTCGGAACGGCTGACAATGTTGCTGTGGAAAGGGGTGAGTGACACCGCCATCGATTCATTTCTGGAGAGCGAGCTATTCGAAATAGGAAGCGAGGACGCCTGTATAAAACATACAGATCTGGTTAGCGTCGCAGTAATGCTAGGCTGGATGCTCAAAGTCAGAATTTTAATTCGTTTTTGGCCTGCACTCTTCATTAGTGCATTTTTGTTGTGAGGGGCGCAATAGGTCCAGCAATTATGTGATGTTTTAGCAAAATAGTTTGTTTAAAGTGATTCGTTAACTCTAAAAACTTTCGGAGCGTGTTAAATAATGCAAAACTGTGATAGTTAATAATTAACTGTTTTCATTTATCGTAAAAGTTGTGATTAAGATAAGATAAAATTGTGTCGGAAATAAAATAAAATCGAGCTTGTTCCTCGTCCAGGAGCCGAATAGATGTTCGTTTTCTTGCTTCACGGCTTCACGCACGGCACGAGGTGCATCGAGCTAATCTGTTTTGCCTGCTTTCTGCGGGACTGCTGTAGTGAACATGTTCATTTCACTTTTTCTTCATTCG
>JAHZND010000169.1:0-13221 GCA_027744115.1 Acrocyrtus sp. NNG-2020
TTTACTTTGCAATTTGTTATTATTCGCTAATTAGTACGAACATCTCGATACTTAATTTGAAAAGTAAGTTTTTTCGACACTCGGAGATTTTAATATTCTCCACGCTGTTCCAAACAAGTCAAGCGCATGCTGTGAATATGCTCAAAAAAGTAAATCTTATCGGTTGTAATTTTACTTTCAAAGTGTTAAGCGAACATGTTATGCGTGCACGGTTAAAATGCAATTAGAAGCTGTTTTGGTAGGTGTCCTTGGGGTATTACTAAATGTAATCGTTTAACGTGTACCGAAGCAAAGCGTGTGCCATCGTTTTTTGGATGGTGGTATTCTTAGTACTAGCCCACATCCTCATAAATTCTGAGGCCTAATTAGCTTGCAAAAGGAACATTACCTGAATGGTTGTAATATATCGGTTTCGTTTTTTTGCCCTCTTTTCATTAAGGTGGCGTGCGAAATCCTTTTGCATGCGTAAATAGAGAATAGGAAATGGATACTCATATCATCTCACAAGCTGCACATTCAACTCTGAAAGCTTACAAGCAACAAATCAGCTCTTATATTATACCTACGAAGAATAAGCCAAAGCACTTGTAATCTCCTCACCATTAACCACACATAATATTAGCCGACTTGTATATTTGCCTTTTTAAAAAATCGTCACGCAAAGGTAGCCAAACTGGCTGTGGTGAATGGTGAATGGACAAGAGAGCGCCAGACATTTTTACAGACATAAACATACTCCATTATTCCCTTCTGTTTTACAAAGTTCATTTTTCTTTCACGATTATTTTTTTCTGTTTTCTAAGTAAAATCCTCCCAAAACAATGGCAATGGCACTAATCGCTGTTTATATTGGACGTACTCCATTTTCATTCAGCAACGTATATATTTTCTATCTTTTTGTGGTTTTTTTGGCCACAAATCACGGGAAAAAAATTAGAAAAATGCATGCTACTCGTATCACTTTCGTTATCTAATATCCTTCTCCTCATCATTTTTATCAGTTTTTTCATAAAAATGTGGATTTTTGATGTTATAACTGCGCGGAAAGCCCGGTCAGTGAGGGTCATAAATTGCAAGAAAACTATTTAGTTCTCGTTTTCTCCTCTTCCCTTCTTGGTACTAGTTAGCATCTGCATGTAACTCCGTGGGCATATCAGTTTCTTCAAAACGATTGTCAGTTGCTTAACAAGATGCAATTCTGCTGTATACATTTCTGTAAAATATGGCCTTTTATTCTTGGTATAGTTGCTTCATCCTAAGGCATTTTGAAAAGTCCAATGAAAGTAGCTTCACTCAACGTCAGTAGGAAAAAACGCCAATCTTTTTGAAAATGTCTCGCATTTTCTTTTATGATGTTCCCGTCGTAATTAATTTGACATTACATCCCTTTTAAATCTTATGCGGTGTACGTAGCAGTAGCATAGGTTATGTCTATACAGCCCCAAAAAGGAAAGAGCCATTGCCCGTATATTCGGACGATTAGTAGTATATGCGGAGAGTTTGCCAGTTGAAATTGGAAAATTGCATTTACGCATTCCAAAACTCGGCAACTCCATTTGTCCATTAGGTGCGTAGGTATAATAAGATCATGTTACATTTTACACTTAACAGCAATGTATGTGGTAGGTAGTCTTGTTGCACGTAATGTACTAATGTAATAATATGTAAAGATTTAATGGATTTATCTACTCCCCCTCCAATTCCAAACCTGCCAAGTTGGGTTTAACACCTTTTAAAACTCTTACATCTCTTCGCAGCAAAATGAATAATTAAAATGTGGTGAAATGCAGATGTAAAAGCTAGTCTCGTGTAAGTGTAAGTTACGTTACCTCCCCTATTGTAAAATAACTAGACACTAAAGGTCTATTTTTCACTCTTTAGTCATTACATCTTGTATCTAAATTGATGAACTTATTCCGACAGCACACGAAGAAAAAAACGGCGAGGGAGTGAAAACTTAACAGCAATGTATGTGGTAGGTAGTCTTGTTGCACGTAATGTACTAATGTAATAATATGTAAAGATTTAATGGATTTTATATACTCCCCCTCCAATTCCAAACCTGACGAGTTGGGTTTAACACCTTTTAAAACTCTTACGTCTCTTCGCAGCAAAATGAATAATTAAAATGTGGTGAAATGCAGATGTAAAAGCTAGTCTCACTTTCATTTTTCACTCTTTAGTCATTACATCTTGTATCTAAATTGATGAACTTATTCCGACAGCACACGAAGAAAAAAACGGCGAGGAAGTGAAAACATTCTTTTTGAGTTAGTAAAATTCCTCGGGAGGGTTGCTGATGAGATGAATCTCCTTTCATTGTCAATGTCCATAATTTTTTATGAAATTTGAACAAAAGCAGACGGAGCGGATCAAAGAACAACAGAATTGCCNATGTCCATAATTTTTTATGAAATTTGAACAAAAGCAGACGGAGCGGATCAAAGAACAACAGAATTGCCTACGTAAATATTCATAAATATAAAACACTTTCCTTCAAAGGTATTTTGCTAACATTGGCGGCTTCTCAGTCCCAGCCTTAAATTGATTGGCGATCCGCTTAAATGAAGAGGAGAAGAAAGGAGCACAATACAAAACGTGGACGTTGTATGATATTTGTCATGATAATAAAAATTGTTGCTTATTTACCTGAGAAAAGCAGACATAGATTGGTAAAATCGATAGAAGACAAGACATGAGAAGCACGCACCTGCGCAGACAAAACAAAGCGGACGCTTTGAATGCTTTTTCTGAGTAGTACAATAGCCTTGAGCTTTTATTAGTCTATGTCTGAAGAATCGCTGAAAAATATCACTCAGTGCCAGAAAAATGAAGATGAAGACAGGATATTACGTATTTTTCCAACAATGAGAGAATCAGGGAATTTTCTCAGATCATTAAAATTTTTGCAGGGATGCAACACAGGAATTGGAATGTGCAAGCCTTTCTCTTTTGTCGCTCTCGTCACAACTTTTGTCATCTTTGTTTATAATAAGCATTTACTACATTCCAAAAATTGAATATGATATTAAAAGTGATCTGAAGGAGGAGTAGCGCATAGAACCTGTTTGTGATTTAGGCTCCTGTCTGAAATGAGTGCGTTGTCACTTGTCGTTACTGCTAAATAGCTGTGACATTAAGTACCTTTAGGCATTTTGATTTCTGGCCGTTTTTTCGTTTCTCTATTTTTAGAATTGAATTACTTTCCTGTATGAAATTAAAAGTAATAATAACATTTAAATAATGGAGCTTTCCCCTACATCCTATTTCGGATTCTTAGAAATCTTTATACATCTAACTAACAATCTAAAAAAAATTGTTGTAGAAGTACACCTGGTACTTCTGGTAATAATAAAATAATCTTCATTACCACAGGCTGAATGTCAATTGTTATATACACTCAATGTCAGCAACGGGCTACACCCAGAATAATGCTAATTTGTTAAATTTTACTACTGAAACTTGGATTCAAGTTGATTTTTACACGCTCCGAAAAAATCCATAACTGTTGTAATGATTCTAGATGCGGTACTGATTTTTACTTAAGTAACTGGTCTGGTTTTTTTCTCAACTTTCTTAATTGATTAAATTAATTTACTAAATCAAACACATCACGAATCATTGTGCAAGCTCAACTTGAGAACTTGATTTGCAACCAACCGTCCCAGACAATTGAATTTAAAAAGCCTTTTTAAAAACATTTTTATAATCCGAATTTATTTTGATTTAGATAGTAGTGAAAAATCATTGAACATGATAAAAAGCTCTAAAATGTTTTTTGACTAGTGCCATTTCAAGGTAATATTTACTATTATGGAAGCGTTGAACCAAATTGATTTATAAAAAAGGTCGGATCCAGTTTAAGGCAGAATGTTGGGTGGAGGCAAAGCACTTTGTGAAAAGAACATTACTTTTTATACATTACAGTAAAAGGAAACATGCTTTACAAAGAAAAAGTGGGAATGGTCAGTTTTGTAAAATGCTTTGGGTGAATACAGGTTAGGTCAGTAACATTGACCATTATGTACAATGGAGCTGAACCAAAACTAACAGCTCGACTATTATTACACAGACGCATCTGCAGCGTTGCCAGAAATAGGCATTATTATTCAAGAAGGAGAAGCAAAAATGTAAGTTTAATGGGAACTTGTTATCGATTCTTGCATTTCTGCATTCTGCAGTCGCTCACATTTTAAAATAGGAAATGCACGAATGAGCATTAAAAAGACATTAAATTCAGACAAAGCTGCTCATCACGCGCACACCTAAAAGCGAAAGTAAATCGATTTTTAGTCTCTTGCGTAGGGTCATGGCTTGATCTTGAACTGTTTCAATTTAGACTTGAATTTCAGTAGAAGGGTCATGAACATGGTTTTTGATCCAACAAAAAATAGTTCATCATGGTTCGATCATGGTTTTTTTTCTCTTCGCTTCATAAGTTCTGAAACAGGTACAGCTATAACGTTTTGGTACTACTGATTAAAAAAGCCATTAATTCACCACTTCCATCTACCCAAGAATTTTCTCTAGATCCCAACTGCTAACCCTACCGGTTTTTTGTTTTTACTCTCAATTCGCATTGCATTGGATTATGCATTTATGAGGCAGCGGATAATGCAATAATGCTAAGTCGTTTCAGAACTGACTTGTATGCACAAGATGAGCTGCTGTCAAAAGCAAAAAAATGATATAAATTGAATGTGACAAAGTAGAAAAGGAAATTATTCATACGTGTTACATCACTCAATGCAAAATAATTGCCTACTTAATCCGGTCTTGTTCTGCTGTAAGAGCCCTTGCAGTATAATCATCTCAGCAGGATGCTCCATTGCAAATTGTAAGTGCTTTTTTGACAGAATGTCTGAATCTAAAATGACTGTGGAAAACAGCAAAATTGTTGCTCTAGTCAGCAGTTTAGTAGCAGAATCCATCTGAGAACGTGGAAAAGGGGGGGAGATAAGGTATGCTTTGATAGCATACAAATTATGCAGCAGGTAGGCAAAATGCAAGTTTACAAAATATTGCTTTTACTCTTACCGTATGTTTTAGTGAGTGAAAAATTTTGCTAAATGACTGCACTAATAGTCCAAATCCGCTTATCATATCTTTCCTATCGTCTCCGATTGTCTTAAGCAGCTTCATCCACTCTAACGAGCAGATAAGCCAAACAGGTTATCGTAGGTTTTTGTTTTGTTTTTGTCCGATGGCATACGCTTATAATTGCATGGTAGTGCAAACGTAACATATTATGTACATACATTGTAGCAGCGACACCCTCCTCCCTCCAAGTGATGAATTGATGGGCAGAATAGGGACTAAAGTAAAGTTGAGGTCCTGGCCTACGACTCATATGGGCAATGGCGCGTTAAGGAACTAGAAATTGAAACGAACTTCCATGTTCCATACCTAGAATATGATTTCGATAGTTTTTTAAGTGAAAAACTTGATTGAGTAATCAATTGAGCTCAATTCATGCGACTATGAACAGCAATCATTTTGCAGTTTAATTTTACAGCTGGCTAATTGAAAAAGCTTCACTTACACCACACCTGAGAAAATTAAAATTGTTAAAAATCAAATAGGCTTTTAGCAAGGTAGATACGAAGACTAGACATAGACAGAATGCCTCAGAGAGAGGTTGGATTTGTATTGACGAGAAAAAAATGGAACTTGCTGTACCCCTTTGGGATTTTTATAGCTGAAGCTGGGCAAAATTGGTAACCAGAATATTCACACAATTTTACGACGTGATGATGACCGATTGATGCATTTTGAAAGTGGACAAGTACCTAGTCCAAGATTTTACTGCTGATGTTTTTTATCATTTTGGAAGAAAACCTGAACGAGTTTTTTTGCACTTTCTATTATTTGTTCACTAAAAGTCTTTCCCAGGGTTCACTAAGCCAGTTAAAGTTTAAGGTAAGGAGGAGTAAGGCTGCAAACAATGCTACCGAAAAATTAGCTGAACTGCCTTTTTTATGTATTCAGATTCTTATCATGAACAATTTTGGTGCCTTGATTTGATCCATGCACTTAATTTACACTTTTCACGTTTGCGTCGTAAACTTGAAAAGAGATTGAGTTCTGTTTTGCAAACCCACAGTGGAATGGAAAATAATAAAATTGTTATGACTGTGATTATGCTAAGATCACAGAAATGAGAAAATATTTTTTAACGATTTTAATCAATTTAATTTAGGAATTTTGCACACAACCTCACTCACTTTATACGAATGCCGAGAATGGATATATTCATATCTTACCTTACAATCCCCATCATGCCCTACTCTGGATTGTAGTAGAAATGTAGCAAGATAATTTTAAAAATCATCCATTCATAACTAATAATCGAGTTGTAGAGGGGAAATGTAAATTTAATGATTGTGAAACCGTGATGCTACACTTTCGGCTAGCCGTATAAAGCTCCGGTTTTAAACTTGTCGGAGATTAGTTCCTTATATCGTGCGTGCAATACTAGAGCAGAAGATGAGTATCCATCTTACAACAAACTTGCATGGTGTCTGGTAATAATTAAAAGTATTTTTGCTGCAGGCTGCAGTGAGGTCAACTCGTTGTCTAAGCCCAAATGCGGGAGCTTGTTCAGTGCTTCTACTAGGTATGTATGTATATCCTAGCCATTTTCTTTTTTTAACAGTGATATAGCAGGTGTATGTGCAATGTGCAGGCAAGCACTAGTATCATTCCTCTCCTCCGGAATTAAATCATTAATCTTTTTGTAATGTTTTCCTCGGTGCGTGTAGACAAAAATATAATTATGTGAACAAAGTGAAAAAAGATAATAGTTAATGCTCAGGTAAACTCTCTGCTCATTATCATCATCATCGTACAAAATTGGGATAGTATTAAAATAGAGCCAGTGGAATAGTGATAAATGGACGGAGGCAATAAATAAGTGGTGAATTAGAAGAAATGATTCTTTTAGAGTATGATGTAGGTTTGCTTGAAGAGAAGAAAATGAGAATTGAGTGAAAGGAAAAAAAGTATATTAAATTTATCATTTTTTTCTGCGGAAAGAAGAAAGATAAATTTGTATGCATGCAGTTAAGTTAATTTATGTGCCTAAACAAATGACTGCCTACCAAGCGAAGTTCAAGATGGCTGCCCTCATAATTCTAAAGTAAGTTGTGAGTGTGAGTTAGGTAGGTACGGTATAGGGTATAAAGCTTCCCTCGCAAAAATAATCTAATTCCTGGGCAGTTTCCTTTTCTGCTGCTCTTTCTAATTTAGCCAGGCACCGGTTATAAAAGGATTGGAGAGGAAAGCTGATAATAGTAATGACTCTGCAATAAAAGTAATTGCTCATTTTATTTTTATGCAATCCGAGAAGCGTAAATAGCAATAATAAGTATAATAATGGGATTTTTGAAAAAAATAGAAATTTTATGGGTTTTCGAGGTTCAGAAAGGTGAGAAAGTTGGCTGGACCGGAGAATCGTAATCGTGGTAAAGGAATGACGAATGGTCACAGTGATAGTGGGAGTGTCTCTGTTTTATCCCTGTATCGTTTCTTCTTGACTTGTTTCAGCATTCAATTCACACTTTTGTATTTTTCATTTGTAAAAAGTGATCTCAGAGATGTGGGCAGAGTTAAGTAGTTTCATGACTCACTCATGCACATTGTACAGCCCATTTCTATTTCTCTAGGATTCCAGGAATAGATGCTCAGATGTTCACCCTTCATTTTTAAACAGAGCTTGACTTCAATGGCTATTATGTAGGCACTTCTAGCTTAATCGCAGCAAGCAGCTTTTTAGGGATTACCTAGCTAAATTTTTATAATTGCTGATGACCAGTATGCAGCATGCAGTAGACGCGTGCCGGTTGCTTGCAAGACGCCTAAAATGTAAACTGTTACACCGATTTCCGGTGCTAATGCTTTGGCCAATTCTCCTCGCCCCTTAAGTAAATAAAAACGCTCTTGACAAATACCTACCCTCACTCGGAGCAAGTTCCATTTTGTTGAGCAACCAGATTAAGACAATAGTCGTTCTATATGAATCGTTTGTAATTAACAGGTTGGTGGTTTGTTTGCAATGCTAATTTTGTTTAAAGAGTAGTTCTGCTTTCACAACAAGCAGTATAATCTTCTGCTGTCTGTCTATGCTGTCTCTTATCTGTTCGTTCCAGTTTTTGAGCTTGATTTTCACTATCCCCAGGCAGTAATTGTTTGCTGAAAACACAACGCACACACACAAATTTTCTCATTAAGTTCTAAAATCTAAAAATGCATTGTTAGACTAATTCAACATGACTTTTTGAGCTCTTAGCAATTTTTAGAATAAAATGGAGCAGTGAGCGCGTTTTTTTCCTCGCATACGTGTTTTTGTCGAATGTGTGCATAAATACTCGATAAAAGGGTTTCACGTTTTAACTATAAACAAATTTATTAGCTCAATGAAAGCCATTATGCGGATGCCACATATTTTCCTTTTTCAAATAAAGTATTCCGTCATATTCTAGCTTTAGCATTATCTGACAGACATGGATGCACCCGAATGTAAGCGTGTCTAATGAAATCCACTCCATCATTTGTGGTAAACAGTCCAAGTCCTATACTAATTTTAATTGCTACTGTGGGCGATGAAATACGAGGGATTTTTATGTACCTGCCAGGTCCGTAATTCGTACGCAATATTTTACTTCCATTTAGCTTTTCCTTGGAAAAAGGCGGAACTGCAAAAAATGCTAAGTTGAAATTAACATACCTACAAAGATAAAGCATCCTTGCAAGAAACCTGCTTTCATTTCCTTTCTTCTGCTTGCACTACGTTGCGTACACTAGACTGAAAATATTTTTTATTAGTGCCTATATGCATCTAGATAATTCTTTAGCTTAAAAGTTTTCTATTGTAATTTTAATGTTAGCCAGCATGGAATAATTTCGTTTCATACCTGAGCTTCACATAAGTACATGTAATGTGGATAAGGTAATCACTTCAGAATTTTGAGTGAAAATGGAATTAATTCTGTTTATGACGATCGCATTGACTTTTTTATGCTTCAAAGTGAATTCGTGCTTGTATCAAGCTGTGAGCCGTGAATGCGGCGAGTAGCTAATAAAACTGATAAAGCACGCAGCAGCACTGGCACTTGGCACTAACATCATTCAGCTTGCACATGCAACCACCAAACACCAACATACAGCACACCGCTCTGGCGAAAGTTAAGGAACATGTTCCATGTCCATATCCCATTTAATATTCTACAGGCTTCATTGTGCATTAACCTCAGCCACTTTTAATGTAGGTAATGCATTTTTTTGTCAAAAATGCTTTTGGTTTTGTGCATACTCCTAATTTAGCATTCGATTCTGCAAGCTCTGACTGCAGCTTTTTTGTACCTGCTTTTTGCAAATTTACAAAACCGATATTACAACACTTCTTCTGCAAAACTTGCACAGAGGAAGTTTTAAAGCAAAAGCCGCAGCCGCTCTCTCCTTTAACAAAATATCCTCAATCCACACAAATGGATGAGTCCAGTGAGCATGAAAAAATCCTTTATAAATATAAATTACAAAAAAGTGTCTGATGAAAAGTTTTGTGCATACTCCTAATTTAGCATTCGATTCTGCAAGCTCTGGCTGCAGCTTTTTTGTACCTGCTTTTTGCAAATTTACAAAACCGATATTACAACACTTCTGCAAAACTTGCACAGAGGAAGTTTTACAGTAAAGCAAAAGCCGCTCTCTCCTTTAACAAAACTGACTCAATCCACACAAATGGATGAGTCCAGTGAGCATGAAAAAATCCTTTATAAATATAAATTACAAAAAAGTGTCTGATGAAATGATTTAACAGTCTAACATGGCTATATTGCATTACGATTTTTTTAGAAACTGATCTGTTTCCTTATTTAAAAAGATGGTCAGCGTTTTTTATAAAAATATTTTATATTTATATTTTATCTACCTGGGCAAAAAAGAATAAAATAAAATCGAGAAGGGTAAATGTTTTTAAAAAATCCGGTGCAGTTATGAATACAATGAAGGAGGAGGAGAAGGTGGAATCTTGGTGAAGGAATATATTTAAAGTCGGTCTAAAAAGGATAAGGATATCGCCATCACCTGCAGAAAAAAACGGAAGACGCTTGCTACTCTCTCCAATGCTACTCTCTTTCTCGTTTGTTTGCTTCGCTTGGGTGACTTTTCTTCAAACGTTATAATTACTCTGTGGCTGTAACCATAATGGCAATTACAGAGCAAAAACCAGTGGCAAAAGAAAGCAGGGCCATATAGAGGTAGGAGAGCATATATGACCAGACCAAAAAAGTAATAACTCTGACAGCTTCTTTCTCGCTTGGCTTGGAGAAAAAAATTCTTTTTACATGTGCCTACACGGTTAAGAAGCGATGTGCAGCAACTAAAATTAAGTGCAAGGAGCATTTTAACGAGATTTGCAATTCTATGTATTAAGCATATTGCGCAGACTATTAAAACTGACAGGGCCTGACAAGTTGCACTTTCTTCCAGCTCACTATTTTTTGCCATAAAGTTCAAGTTTTCATTTAGAGGCAGGTTTGGCTGACTGTCTGAAAAGATGTTGGATTTGTCCTGCAAAACATTATATCTGTTTTTCTTTGAAAGGGTATTTGTGTTTCCTCAACGTTATGTAAAGCAAATGCAATTTCACTTGCCTCTCTTGCAACCAAAAGCCCAACCCCGTGTCTTCTGGGGGTTCTTAATTGTGGTAGATAATTCAAGAATATTTATTCCGATCACAAATCATCTCAAGTTAAATACTTGCATTTCGTTTTTTGCGCAAAGTACAAAAAGTCGTAAATTGCAATCATGTGATTTTTTTTACAGCGTTAGGATAACAGAGTGTGCAGTCTTGTTACATTATCAACATCATTTAATAATTTACGTATAGATAAAATATATCCCGCTTCGCATTTTAAAATACCTTTCTGATCGGATTAACAATCCGTTGTTTATCAAGTATACAAATGATATAAGGCGAGCTACTGACATAAATGACTGTACTTTTACATTAGAAGAAAATAACGAGTCTTGTATCTTCCTTTTTATTTATAACAACCAACATATTACTATCAATCCTTGTCCTTGGGGTATTTTTGCCAAAGTGCTCCCGATTTTTTCTCTTTGGCATGGCTTTAGCAGGGGAGCCGAGAAGGAAAATGAATATGAAATATGGATTCGAATTAGAGAATGATAAAAATTCTGCAAAATTAACTTTTTATAAACGCCAGCAGCAGCAAAGAGTAAAGCGATGCGATATGGACTGTCGCGCAGTTGTTCGGAAACCATTTGTTTAGTAAATCACTGACCACCGCATCGAAAAAGTTTCTTATGAGTACCCATCACCATCTAATTTTCCCCTCACCACCTTTGAGTAATGATAAGTTCTAGCTTTAAATTTACAATTTACCTTAATTTTTGTGACAACCCATGCAATTTATTTTGCAGAGGAAGTTGAAAGAATTGCATAATTGGAGTATTTCGCACCATCACATTCCTCAAGTGAAATATACCGACGTTGCATACCTTCTCTGGCAATGTACGTCTGAATAACAGGGGAATCGAGCCAACCGAAAAAATGAGAGTTTATCTTCTAGAAGAACCACCACCACATCGGCATAGACAGTGTGAAGTGGCGAGCAAGGTAAAAAGGATGAAATTTCATTCCTTGTCCGTCTCTCCTGCTCTCACGGCGTAATTAGGTAATAGTTATGCTGACCAAGTACATCAAGGTACCTATTTCAGGTTGCTCCGTCAATAATAAATATACTAATAGTGTAAGTGAGCAAAACACCAATATGTTCAGCTCTTTGTAGTACAAGTGTAGGACAAGGGTAGAGCAAGTTAAAAAAAGTGGTAAATGAGGAGGTTTCTTTGTAAGAAGAAGATCTATCTATATGAATAATTGAAATTGAATGAAAAGCCTGCGTGCTGTGTACATTGCATTTTTTGTACATAAATAATTGCATAAAACTACATCATGCATATTTCTTATTCGATGTTTTTATTGATAGAAAATAAGGTTGGGAGCACATTATGTTACATGAATACTTTTTCTGCACTAAAAATAAATTATTTTGTAAACCATGCTGCTACTGCCAAGACACCTTACCGCACGCACGGCATAATACAGAAGTTAAATGGCCTTTACTGATATCTGCAATTTTCTGATACAGTGGAGGTGTAGTGGTAAAGTGCTGTGCTTCTGTGGGGGCGTAAAAGTATACCTAATCGCATTGATAGTATTTTCAATCATTAAAAATGAAGTGACGACACCACAGCTGAAAAAAAGCGTAATGACTTGTTTCGTGACTGATGAAGGTCTCCAAATGAAAAAAAGTTTTACATTTGCCATATGGAATGACTGTTTATTAATGCTATCATGTGACAACCGGTACTAATCAGGCAGTATCCATTCAACTCAACAAAGCAATTTCTCTGCATTATGCAAAACAAGTAGCAAACTCCCGAGAGACGGAAAATTTACTGGCTTTGTAAGCTGTTAGGCTTCACTTTTTTGGGGAAAATGAAGCCTACTGCTTTCTGCAAAAAATGATAAGCATTCAGTTTTATAAGTACCTGTAAGGCTAGGTAACATACGAAACAGGGCGTTACGCAGGGGTATAAAGATAATAGAAATGATTGAAAGGGTGCGGGCGTATCTTCAACTATTTTCGCTGTCATCAACCTTCTAAAAAACGTTATCTTTTTATGCTTGACTTAAGGAGGTAGTTGATATGTGTTCTTGTACTTGTCGGTAGGTATATCACAAGAAAGACACAATAAGTTTGTATATAGACAGCTTTACTTTTTAGTGAAAAGACTGGAACTTTTTAATGACTTTATTGGCACTAAAAAGCTACTCACATTCCTTACCTGCTGTCTTGTGACCTTCCATTTAATTATTAAATGGCTTCTGGCAAAACATCCCTTGATTTATGAGTGGAGTAGAAAAGAAATAGCAAATCATTTACAAGAGCGCGAGAAGCACCTCAGCACAATCAGTTTCTGCCTGTTTGGCGCTCACCACACCGCAAAAAATATATGCCTTCAAGTCTTTTTAAGAGCGGAAATAAATGCCTAATCAGTACAGTTGTTATAATTAAATCTACCTACTTCTCATGAAGCATTTTCCAAGTTATGAACCCGTTTCTCTCTCCGGTTTATACACTCTCAAGGCTTCTGATGATGGTCTCATTTTGTGATGGAATGAGATTTTGAGAT
>JAHZND010000170.1:0-19766 GCA_027744115.1 Acrocyrtus sp. NNG-2020
CTCACAGAGCGCAATCAGCTAAGGAGTCATATTAAATGAAACGGTCCTCATTTAAGTATAAATTGTAAATTGGTTATTATTGGTTAGCCATGAACCATTGTTTATGGATATTATGTGGCTCGTTGCTAGTTTATTTCTCCAAAACAGGAGAAAAACTCTGCTGCTTCTAGTAAACTCTCGTTAGCTCGTGAGATGACGGAGCAAAAGATCATTTGCTAATAATTGTGCATGCTTACCTCTGCTAAAAAAGAAGTGGGTAAGTGCTTGCAGTGTTTTTTTGTGAAATCTGTTTAATTAATCTCGTCCTGAAACACTTCTGGTCTGGGAGTGGAGAGCTAGATATTTGAAAGTGAGCAAAAAATGAAAAACTCGCCTTCGCAATATAAACGACAAGTAAACCACTTTGCGTAATTTGATCAGGGTTGCAAACTATCTGACTTTGGATTGTAAAATGGGTGTAGGTACATACATCAATTTGATACCCAAATCATGATCTTCTTTTTCCATTTTAAGTGGAATTATGGTGAGGATGATCCGGCAAGATGAAACTGAAAGGAAAAAGAAAAAAAACAAGTTTTTATTTGTTCTGCTAGATATTATGTTCAGGTCAAACTTCTTCACAGTTTGGTGCTTGTACTTGTTGCTAAATAGTTGCACATTTGCTATTCAAAAGCCAGTCCAACTTTTTATTGAGGGTACCTATATGGTTGAAGCGTGTGGCGTAATATTCCAGGTGTTAGACTGCTGGAGAATCCTATCAATTGTCGCAATTTCAAATTATATGATATTGTTGATGGATATGGGCGGTGGCCTTATCAATTTATGGGAGACATCATAATCCTTTTCCAGTTTTAATTTTAATCCTTGAAATAAATTACAGATTAAAATGGGAGCATCACAATAAAAACATTTTCCAGGGCAAGGGGCATGCTCCAGCAGGAGAATGATGTTAAAAATGTCGTCAGCTTTTTTTATACCAGTCACATTTCTCACAGCTCTATCTTAAACTGAGAGCTCGTATGTGTAATATTAGGTGAAGCTGTGTTTTCATAATTTTATCTTATCAAATATTGCCTCAGGGATGCAGATGTGCTGCTAGAGTGGAGGAAAAAAAGATGAAACGTTTTTTTTCATGATGTCTTGTTTCCTCTCATTTAAAAGTATTAGTGGAAAGTGTGCACATAATCTCGCAAGAAAAGAGATCATTCATGGAAGTGCCATATTGTCAGCAAGAAAGGCAAGGAAAAAGGTATTATTTTGCTCTGCGGTAGAAAAAAAAGTTATGATGGTAGCGATGATGATGACGGCGATGTGGTTTTCTCATCTTGGGAAAAAGCATCATCGCTTGACGCTTCTCTCCTCTCCTGCTGCGCAAGAAACATCTTTCCTGTAGATAAATCTTCCACATAATTCTTGTGTAAACGTTGTCAAGTTGTTTGACAGCTAGAAAGCTTACTGCAACTTAAAAGGCTGTTTTGCCTCGTCTTGTCTTGTCCGCCCTCTTTCTGACAGAATTTTTTTTTTCGCGGAGGAGATAGGGGAAGAAAACAAAAAAAAATTATAAATAAATACTTTATGCCTTGTGCGCTGGCCCAATACACAAAATTGATTTTCTGTCTATAGTGCATCATCTGCTGTTCTGTTTTTCTCCAGTTTTTTTCTGTCGATTAAAAAAACAAGTACCAATTTTAGTAAGTATACTGCAGGCTCTGATCACAATTTTGGCAGTATAAAAAAGTTTTTTTTTCGTGCGGAGATATTTTTAGTGTTTTTCTGCTCCATGGCACGTTTCCTCATAAGAGGAAAAAAAGGCAATATGAAATTCATTCCAGTAGTTCCCGTTCCGTTCTCCTCTTTGTATAATTTTGCTGTCCTACTGGGTGTGAGGTGAGACACAGATGGTGGCTGAAATAGGGAGAAGAGAGCGTGCGAGGACTTGTTATGAATGCAAATTATTCCACCTATGGAAGGGAATATGTATGAAAGAAGTGAGGAGGGCGGTTGTCTGTTTCGTCAGATTTTTTTTACGGAAAACGGATATAGTGCGAGGACTTGTTATGAATGCAAATTATTCCACCTATGGAAGGGAATATGTATGAAAGAAGTGAGGAGGGCGGTTGTCTGTTTCGTCAGATTTTTTTTTTTACGGAAAACGGATATTGCATCCATATTCTCTCACACTATTGCCGGAGAGAATGGGGAAATGCCGTGTATGGGAAAATCAGATTTATGCAAATCGTTATGTCCATGAAATGGGAAAAGTGGGGAAATGTGAGAATTCTAAGATATTCAAGGGGAGAGAGAATCCCTTACATATATTGAAGGCGTTTCCTGCTCGGGAGGAAACAAAGTTGAGTGTTTACCATACTTAATTGTGCTGTAGGTTGGAAGTTGACTTGACTCTATGGCCTATCGAGTTTTCTGGAAAGCAGAAAGTGCAAAGGAAAATGTACAGGAAAAGCATAAAAAAAGTTGCTCATGCATACGTAGATGGTAGAAGGAGTAAATGCAATTAGTATTTATTGCGTCTATTCATTAACTTGCTGGAGAATATTGAGGATGCCGATTACATCGTATTTTGAATTTATTCGGTAATTAATTGGGAGACAGGTAGGATAAAATGTATTTACGATCCTGCTTCGAAAACTGGATTGACATGCACATTAATGACAAGTACGAGTGGAGACGGTCATAAGAGTAGGTAATTGATATTAGTCCAAATCATGATGATGTAGTTGTAAGAGTTTGTAGGTGCAGGAATTTGTACGTGTCATTCGTGCCAGTCATGTGCTTATGTAATTTTGTAGCCCATTTTATGAAAAAAGAAAGGTTTGGAATAGTACTTGAATTAGATATAAATTGACTTGGAAAAAATATCTTTAAAGCATCTGCTCTAAGCTGGCTTGGTTAGTATGGAATTATGCTGAAAGTGAATGACGCACTCAAGTTGGGAGTGGAGATACCAAAAGAATGCCCTTGCAAGGAAAGAGACCATTAAAATGAATTGGTTTGAGTAGTGGAGACTATTCTATGCAAAATTGAGCTAGAAATTGCGCAATTTTTCCAGCAGATTTTTCTGATGGAAGAAGGGTTTTAAGAGTACTTTTATTTCAATTTGCAAGGAAATGAAATCGGTACAATTTTCTGTCGTTAGAATAAATGTAATTTGCAGGAGTGAGGGGAAACAAAAATATCTTCTCGGGTGCTAGGAATGGTCTACAAGGCAGGCTCGAAAGTATGTCAGATAGCTACATAATAAGGGAAAAAATTAAGCGAAGTGAGGAGAATCAAAGCCACGTTGCCACTTGTCCAGGACGCCATCGACTTCTCAGAGTTACAATTGTTCTCTTGGCATATGCACAACTTTGCGATTAAGGAAGCATTCAATCCAGCTATAAGAGTCGACATAGAAGTTGCGTTAGCTGTGCTTTCTGCATCAAGGGATCTAGAAGGAAATGGTCCTAATCTTGCTCCAGGAGAATCAGTTCCGGTTTCAGGATTTTCTGTCGATATTTCTGTAGTTGGATTTTCAGTATTTGGACTTGGATTTGGACATTTCTTTTCATTTGACAGGATGGACTGTGTCAAAGTTTCGCATTCTTTTACTAAAACAAGAGAGAAACGGCTCAAAAAAAATATTCGTCAGTTTTAATTTCTTAGTTTCGAATATTTACCAGCGCTCCGGGGCATATCGACACATTGTTTGCCAGACAAGTTCAAGTTTGGATCAATCCTCTTGTAACAATCTATTTCCATTTGTGATATGCATCGTCTTTGTGCAAGTGGTCGGTAATCTGTAAAGTGAAATGGCAGGTTGATTAAATAGTACTAACTTTCAGTTACTAATTATCAAAGGTTAATTGAGTAGATTCATAGTACTGACAAGCTTCTTTCAAGACAAACCCCACATGGGTGTGTATAGTAGCACATGCCATGCCTGGTGTTGTAGTACAATTTTGAGTTCCAAATTTTTCACTCCTGCACAAGTCGCTTTCAGCACAGTGATAACACTCGACACTTGCTGTAATATTGAATGTAACAAATCGCAATTTTATAACTGAATATATTTGCAATATTTATCAGTAGCTAATTTAGTTCTCATTTCATTTTCAAACCTTGGCAAGGCCATATAAAACCTGCTAGTGCCAAAGGAAACAAGAGGAAATGATACATCCTTTAAAATTTCTCTTCAAATCCAATTTCTATACGAGCAAGTAGCCTTGTCAGTGATAAGCAAAGACGCAATAACGTCCAAACTTCAGCAGATACTAGTTGGTTATTTCTTCAAGTCTGAAATCGAGCAAATTGCAAATATCGCGTTTAAATATTTTCGGAATTTTCCGAATAAAAAAAACCATTACAACGCACGAAACACAAAAAATGATTTTCTCGGGCACTCTATAGTTACGCAAATGTACAAATTACAGCAGACTACCGTAAAAATAGACCTAGCAAAGTAATGACAGCTCTGTATGACTTTTGTCACGCGTGCTGGTAGCGGTAGTGTCAGTAATTGCTTTGTTTAATGGGGGTGTATGTGGAAGATAGAAGTGATGATGATAATGACAAGGCACACATTTCGCTCGTTTAAGGTGGAAATAAGGCATTGATATTCTATTATTATATCTTTTCAGGTATGTTTGCGCAAAGCCCGGAGGGTTATTAGTTATTAGCCTCCAGCACATTAAGTTTACACAAAAGGAAAAGTAAATAAGAAAGGAACTCACCAGAGGAAAGGGAACTAGAAAGGGAGGGGAAGCTCTCCTAATTTCTCCACGGAATAGATAAATTCTAGAGGAAGAAAAAATAATAAAAAGGAAGAGAGGAAGTGCAAGGTGAGGGAATCGTGAAAGCAAACTGAAAATAAACGTGCATGAGATAAGTTATTAGGTCAGTTAATGGCTTGTGTGTGTACATCACGTAAAAAGGAAAAGTTGGCTTTTATTCGAAATGAAAGAAGGTGGCAGAGTTGTGTTGCGGGGAGAGGTGGTAGTGGTGGTGTGTGGTGGCATGAGCGGAGGTGTTACATGCTCCCTGTTCCTATTAAAAAGTTTTTTTTTTCTGTTGGTGTAAACATTAAATATAAAAAATAGCTTCCCAGAGGAAAAAGCCCTTTTCAATATTTTCTTTGGGCAACTTGGACCTAATAGAATTTTTATGGGGATGTATTACAAAGGAGATTTTGGTAGAAGAAATGCTTTCCTATTTTTCTAAAAGTGAAGGCTACAAAAACTTGCTGGTGAAAAATTCCCAGCTGGATTGCTCTAACAAGGGAAAATGTTTTTAGAGGAAAGGAAAAAGAAACAAAATTGAGTAATGGAGAAAATAAAGACATTTATTGCCAGCCGCGCTTTCATAATAGAAGAGAAGATCTGAGGGAGCATGGAAAAAGAGAATTAATTATTTGTTGACTTTTTTCATATTAGCGTCTTTGTTAATTGCAGGTGTGTTGATCATGAAGAACCTCAAACGGAATTTTCAGCTAGATTAAAGCGAAAAAGAATCGTCAAAAGAAGAACTCAATTGGTATAGCCGTTTAGCCATTGGAGTTGAACTGGACAACCCTCCACGTATCGTAAAAAGGCTACATTTGGAGAATATAAAGTGCTTATTTGCAATAAGCACTTCGGACTCCCCATTTCAGCATCTAGTCATCACATCGTAAAGGAATAAGAGTTAGTTTTGTGGAGTTGCTCTGCTCCCGTAATTTCTAATCCTTTCTACACACCGCGCACTTCTCATTTCACATTCACACCTACCCATCAGCAAGGATGATGCTGCCACAAAATATGTTTCTCAGCTCAGTATTCACCAGGAGGAAAATGGGACTCACTCAGCTTTCCAGTTGGAGCAGTTCAGTTTGGATGGTTCTTGTCATTCTAGCTGCATTCAGGATATCAGGTTAGCTTGTAGTAATGAACTAATTATGTCCGGTTATATCCTTCCGCTTTTTAGCACATATGGGCGTTTTCTCACCAACATAACATTTCAATCAAAACATCCACACAAAAAAATTCAATCCGTTTACCATTACCCTAAAAGAAAATAAATTATATCCTGTTCTTTTTTTCATTCCTATTTTGGAGCATTCAATGTTGGCACGTGTCTTACTAATAGCTTGATCATTGAGCAGAGGTGCATATGGAATAAAATCAATGGGCTGAAAATAGTCAACCAACAAGGGAAAAAAATCAACTTGCACTTCCATACGCCCAACTGTGACTGATGCATTGATTGAGGAGACATATGAGACATGTGTGTCTAACTGGATGTATTGTGTTCAGAAGAGGAAAACATTTGTTTGTTTCGAATGCTTATCCTGCACTCACCTGTGACACTTTCATAATAATAGCTTCATTAAGATAAATCATCATTAGAAGTGTGATTGCTACACAACAATGTCAAATTGTCATCAGAAGGTGTGCTAAAAATCAATAGTGCTTTGCTAATGGCGTCCTGTGTAGTCTTTCAAGTTGTGCTGCTGACACATTCCAGAGGAGATTGCTTTTTGGTAAATGTGAAAGAATGGGAGGATGTCACAAGCTGACAGTTGAATTTATCTAAATGGTACCAATTTAAGAGAGGAACTTGAGAGAAGTGGCTGGGTAAATTCCATTCAATGTATCTGGAGAGGATGTCTGGGCGTAAGAGGAACATCTGCATGTGGAATTTCTTAAACTGATTTTAAAATTATTCACCCCATTTCCAGTTTTTTAGCATTATTACGGATATTTAGTAGTAATTACAGTGATTTTTAATGATTAATGGTTTGAGGACTGAGTTACAACGTGCAACATCCACTCCATTTCCAGTTTTTTAGCATTATTACGGATATTTAGTAGTAATTACAGTGATTTTTAATGATTAATGGTTTGAGGACTGAGTTACAACGTGCAACATCCAATTAGAAAATTTATGCTCCGTTTTGCTGGTTACAAATGTCAAATTACTCATTTCTCTCTCAATAATTTCAATAAAGTGGAGCGGCTTTCGTGTCCTTTGCACATTAGCACCTGCTGTTTTTTCAAAGCTACTACAATTTACACACGAGATCTACATAATCCCTTGATTTTTCTGCTACTATCTCCAGTTACAAGTCATTTAAAGCTACATTCATTTTAAATGTTTCGCATTGTCGGCTCAAACGTGAAAATGAGAAAGCACAGCAAATCTTTAATAACTATTCGTCCAATCTTTATCTTTCCTCCACCTATCATCTCACGTGTCAGCCCAGTACCTACAAAATTCCCTGAGATTCCACTGAATTCCTTATCTGAAACCCGACTCAGGAGAAAATGAGTACGCAGAGCGGGGACAGAAAATCGTGTCTTGTTTGGTTCCAGAAAAGAAACATAAAAAGCTCTCTTTCGCCTTCCCTTAAAGAAGTCCAGTTCAGCGACCGGCGCATATTTTGTAGCATTTCTTCGTTTGACTTAAATGCATTCGTCGTTATCCCTCCATCGCATCGTCAACTTGATGAGTGTGTGCGATGACGATGATGATGATCCTTTCTGGAGATTAGCCAAGCCAGTCCGAAAAAGACCAGTTTTCTCTCCATATGCCAATTTCCATTAAAGACCGCAAACAAAACTGCTTCTTTTTACTCTCCCTTGCTAAGACTACAAATGCCGAAGGTATAATCCCTGTCCAGTTCTCATTTCTAATAGACAGAATTCTCAATTTTAATGATGATATTAGACCGAACCCGCTATAACTCTGTAGATATATTAAAATGTGTGTACATACACGCTTGATTACACAGACGGGCGATTTCCCCACAAGAAAAAAACATTTTCTAATGGGATCTCTATCCATCTAAGACCTTCAGCAAATCAATCAAAATGAGAAGGAAAACTGGTTGGAAGGATGGGATATCCTCCCCGCATTTTGGTGTAGACCTGGTCCCCTATCGTTAGTCGAAAATTACCATGCTCGCTCACAGTAAGTCATTCAGCGACTGATTTTTTTTGCTTCCTTTATCTTGTCGAAGCGATCAGTATAACGCTGATGATAATGATGGTGATCCAGTTTGCTAATTCATCATTCATTCTCGCTCTCTTCGGTGCATATAGGCATATAGCTTTTTGTCAGACTGTTGGCTCTAAAGCCCATCTCTGTTGTCTGTAGCCCGTGCGTAAGTTTTCTATAGGTATTCAAGGAAGGCCTTTCTCGTCTAGTTTACATTGTGTATGGGAAAACTTGGCAATTTGTGATTTATGATGTGGAACTATTTCTCCCAGTATAGGAGGCGCGCTCACCCTACGTAGGTATTACCGTGAGTATAGGGATTGGGAGTGTTTTCGCTGTGTAAAAAATCTTATATGGGAAATTCCATTGAAAAAAACATTTTCATGTTGAAGTCATGATAAGGCCATAATATTCCGTGTTATTGCTTATAACTCACTTCTGCTTCTCCTTAACAAAGCAGCTTTTTTTATAAATGATTTTACGGAATAGATTTTTTTTTCGGTGTGGTGAGAAAGCTCGCGTTATCTTTTCTTCAGGAGAGTTTTTAAGAAAAAGGAAAAAGGAATGTATGAAAATTCACCGGAGCTTGAATAGATTGGCTGAAAATAAAGATTAGCTTTTGAATATTATAAAGCATCTCTGCTAAGCACTTGTAGTTACTAGGATTAATCCATGTACTGAAGTGCAAAGTGCATGAAACTGGATTTTTCTTTTTTTATGTTGAATAAAAAAAATTATGAAAGTGGAGCTTGCGAGCGAGCTTGTTTTCGTAGCTCGTGTGGAGTGCTACTAAGGATGTGCAATGCAGGGAAGCAAGGAAGATGAAGAATGAGATGAATACAAAAGATTATGATGAGGATTCAGAATGGATGTGCTTCTGGGAGAAGAAATAAAATAAAAAGTAGCAAGTTTCTTGCCATTTTCCTTGCTTGCTGGAGTGTGATAAGGTGGAAAAAAAGAAGAGGAAAAGGGACGTCGACCTAGAAGGAGGAAAGAAGTTTTTGGTATAAATGATTTCCTTCTGCTATAGAACTTTTACCTTAACACTAGAATTGTGCCGGGAAAGAAATAAAAACTTTGCTGGGAACTTTTAAAAAAGAGGAATTTTATTAGCGAAAGGGTACATGCACCAATTTAGCACACCTCGCAAATATTTTTTCAAGCCTATTCTTTGGCATTTAAGCACAGATATTTCTTGCGACAATTTCAAAATTACGGATAAATGTTTGGCAATTCCTTGCAAAGGGGAGATCTGATGAATACTCTTTGTCTTGATGAACGCCACAAGTGATACGCAGAACTGGGTTAATGGAGAATATTGGTTGGCGACAAGACTTTTTATGAACCTGTGCTTTTTATGAACCCGTCACAGCTGGATAATAGTACTGGGAGAACAAATAATTATCTTTACAATTGAAATTAGACAAAGCTATTCGTCGATTCTTCCATGCTTGGAAATCAGCAGATACGTACACAGGTCCGTCTGTGCCTGATGTGTAGTACTGATCACGTCTTGGAAATGGAGTCACCCATTCATATACAGTTTCATGAAATCTGTGAAGAAAGTGAAAAGAGTCAGAAGAGTGGCATTTTGTACTCATTTTGTCAGCGCCACTAATGGTACACACAAAAAGTCTCCAAAAATTTTCCTCGCCCTATGTTTGCTTCGCTTGGACACAGTTGTGCTAATACTCTGGTTCAAAAATCAAAATCCTGCCCTCGGAGAGGATAATCTTTGAGGAGGTCAAAATAGGGGTAAAGTCAGCTCGTCTTGACAAACTTACCTGCTGGCAATGTGGTTACTATTATTGACCTATTTACTTTAACGATAGGTATAGTTTAACATCGGGTCCGCAACAACAAACTTCCACGTGTGAGTTGCTTCAGTTATGTTGTCGTCAAATTTGGATCTTGTCCTTGCCAAGTCATCGCCCTGCAAAGATATTTTCATGCCCACTACGCTAAACTCCAATTGCATCTTCTACCATGCCTTGCAATAATCCCGCCTACTTGTTCTAGTAAATAAAATAGTAAGTTTGCATTCAGATATAAAATGCCGTGAAAAGGAGTGAAAATAGCGAAATATAATCGTATAATATCCTCTTTCTAGATTAGGATATAACGTTTGAATCTCATTTTCACGTCCGATCTTAAAATAGTGGCAGCCGGGTTTTCTCATTAGTTTGGAATTGAGTTTGTTTGTATGGATGCTAACCTAACTAAGAGAGAAATGTAAGCATATCAGATAAAATCTATTTTCTATGCCCCTTGTAGTAGATATTTTAGATTTCGTTTCCCTTGTCTGCTTATATACAATATTAAAAACATCTCCGAAATAATCAGATAAGTCATCTATGGCAGGTACAATTACAATTTTACAAATGCAAATTTACTGACCAGCTATGTGGAACAAAACCGAACATAAATTGTTGCAAAGTCACAAAATTATTCTTAACGTACCAAAGTTCAAATAAAAATTATTTTACAGTCCAACACCGTCGTTTCCCCTTTTGTTTAATTATGCAGGTCTAATCTGTTCTTAATTTCGTCACACTTTTCTTCCTACTCGCTCAGAAAATAATCGCTATTGGCCGTATTTCATATCTGGCCGACTTATCTTGTGCCCTGAAAAGTTGCTGCTCATTACTAAAAATGATTACGCAGGACGAAATGTTTCCCCTCCAACTACCACCACCGCCACCGCTATCCAAATAAACGTCAAATAATCAGACTGGGCAGGGAAATGTTTAACGATTTATTAACAATAAACTGATAAATTGTGTTTCTTAAAAATAACAGTTGAAACTTAGAAAACATTTATTATTTATGGAAAGACACTTTTTGGAACCATTGCCAAACTACTAATGAGTTTTGCATATCTGTCGATCCCCACGAAATAGTTGATTTCATCGATACTCTCATTATCTACATGACCACCACTAGAACAGTTTGGAAATGGATGAATGCCAAAGGTCGCTATACCGAGATTTCGGAAAAATCTTCCATCAGTTGCCGCGTTAAGGGAAACGGGTTTACATAAAAGATTTCTATTTAGTTTTAATTAAAACTCAAGTGAATTCCCAATTCCCAGGTTTGTAAAAACAATTAAAATTTGAAAACATCTTTACGTACATTTCTTTGCATGCCTGCTGTAGTGCTGTCCACCAAGGATTGGAATCATCGACTGATGTGCGACCAGTTTCCTCTGACTTTACCATAAAGTCAATGGTGACATTTTCCTTTGGGTTATCTGAACCTAATCTAGCTTCTTCTATAATTGCATCAAGCATTTTGTCAACATCAGTAAAGGTCAATTCAGGTGTTTCCCAAATTCTCATGTCATAACTGGCCCATACTTCGCTGGGGATGGAATTGTCAGAGATTCCACCCTATAATGAAACATAATATTTGCAGTTGTGCTGCTAACTTAAATTAAATCTAAAAGTAATTAATAGTTTAATAGTTACCCCAAGTCTAACTAGGTTAATAGTAGTAATATTTGACAGTATCTCGTTTTGCTTCACAAATGTAATGTACTGCTGCTGTCTAAATTCCATTAATCTGTCAATTACAACTTGAAGACGTTGTGGAGCAGTGTACTGCGGAAACGAGGCACCATGGCTGGGTATACCTGTGGCTGTTACTTTGAATTCTTGCAAAGGGAATGAAAACCGAAAATTTAACATTCTTTCAAATAAAATTCATGTAATAATACCATACAATAATACAGCAGGTAATTATGTAGGTATTTAACTTACTCCATGAATTTTTTTCTGCATACGAAATATATGTAGTATTGATTTCAAGACTTTTGTGTCCTTCATCTATATCTAGCCCGACATTCATATTTTTGAAATAGTCGGTTTCTAGGAAAGGTTTCATTCCCCGTAAACCACCAAGCTCTTCATCAGGCATAACTAAGTTGTAGACAGTGCGGAGAGGTTGAAATCCAGAGAATTTCAACTGTCTTATGGCTTCTAGCCGAGCGATGGTATGACTTTTCATGTCCATCACTCCTCTCCCGTAAATTCTGCCCTCGGGTGTTTTGAAGGCTTCAAAAGGAGGATACATCCAGTTTTCCTTTACAGAATAAACAGAAATTCCTTACCGATATAGCCTTGGCCAGTAAAAAATAATTTCGCTTTTTTCGATATTTTCACTTACTGGGTCAGCAGCAACCACATCCATGTGGGAACTAAGCACTATTGACTTCAAGTCTGGATTTAAACCCCTCCACGTTATAACAACGGCAAACAGGTTGGGAGGTTCCATGATCACAACATCAAAATCCAACCCAATGTCCGCTGCCAGTTCTCCGAGGAAGTTAATTGCTTGCACTAATTTAATTTAATAAAGTGATGTTGTGACTACAAATCGCTGCCATTTTTTAAATTAAATTTTTAAACATCTAACTTCAATATACATTTCTTACCATATCCTTCTTCCGGATGTGGATGAGCAGTATTGATCCGCACATACTCTCGTAACAATGTCACGGACCAACTTTCATTATAGTCGATTGGGAATTGTGTTGAACTTGTTGAAGAAAACACGAACAGAAAGAGAACTAATTGAATCAAAGTGAAAGTCATCTTGAGCCGTTTTTTGTATTGACGTTAATCTATTGATGGATGACAGACAAATGAGCCATAGCCCAACCTGTGGCGGGCAAATATGTAGTTTACTTTAGTTAGGTTTGGAACTCACAAACAAGTACCCGAACATTCCCATTATCACTATAAATGAGAAAACCAGGTACGTATGCTAGCCTGTGATATGTAAGTCAAATGTCAAATGTTATACTTTTTTATTATAGAGATACTTTTGCATAGCTAAAATAAAAAAGTACCTGTGCCTGTGGGTGCTCTATTGCCCGGACACACAAGCATAAAACTTTATTGGTGAAGGACCCAAATTCCTTAAAAGTCTTTACTAAGTATAGGCGAAAGGTACAAGCTTTAAATCTTTTGTGTTTGTAAGTTCTTAGAAGATTTTGAATTATTTAAGCTCCCATTAACTTTAGCTACCCAAGAATGAACAAGGTTGGGAAGCTTTTGTATAGAAAGTTGTTTTTCAAAGTTGCAGTAACCGAAGTAGGATCAGTACTACTGCAATCCATACGGGGTTATTTTAAAGTGCAGCTTAATAGAATTTTGAAGGCTATTTTAACCTACTGGATCAACAGGTACGGTAACGTGCATACGGGAATTTAGCAAAATTAACAAAGCTCGACCCTTACCAAATAAGAGGCATGCAAAGAAAAGATTTTATCTCTAAAATTTTACTGACTATGAGCTGAAATTAGCTCCAATAATCTCTTCAATTTTTAACCATATTCTACTTGTTCGTAACTATGACCTGTGTAGGTATATCATAGTCAGTCGTTCTAGAGGTGGGTACCTGCAAAAAAGTTAGATGTAAGGAGTATATTGAAGAAGGTTCTTAGCTAATGCCTTGGAATAATATGCACAGGTGTGCCAGTAATTGTGCTTTGCAAAAGCTGTATGTACTTTTCTCAAACAAAACTGTGAGAAACTTTATTTCCATATTTTCTTTCATTTGTATTTTAATCTTGTTATTTGCAAAGATGCGTTTGTACAAAGATAATTTTAAAAACAATTTAAGGGCTAATGCTTCCCGGCAAACTTGCCAGATTCGTTATGAGGGTAACGTATCTGTTGATCCCTTCGAGGAAAGCATTCTCGTTCATAAACTCATTATCTTGATGAGCCTTCGTTGGAGAGTTAGGGAAAGGCGAAAGACCAAACACAGGAATCCCCGTGGCACGAACGTGTCGCCCGTCTGTAACAGGAATGAGAATTTCCGGCTGGCACACAAGACTTCTACAAGACAAATAGTATACTATTAACTAACTGATATTATTAGCAAGTTCAGTTGTTCTGCAATGTCTTTATTGAGAAATGTATACCGCTGGCTGCACGTATTTTCCATTACAGTCCACCATGGATTGGAAGAGTCTACTGGGGTCTCAGCAACCTCCTCTGATTTCTGAAGGAATGTAAGGGTCACTGTTTCGTTTGGAGTTTTTGAGCCTAGTTTGGCTTCTTCTGTTATGCTTTTAAGCATTCTGTCCAGGTCTGTGAAATTTAAATACGGTTGCGGCCAGATTCGCATGTCAAAGGATGCCCATACTTCAGGAGCGATTGTGTTATCTGCAACACCACCCTACAGAATATTTTTATGATTACATTTAATTACTTTAACCACTCGTTTGATGTTACCTAGAGTAGTGACTTATTGTTACCCCAAGTTTGACTAAATTCACGGTGGTAAGATTTTGCAGAGAAACGTTTGAATTATGCTGAAGCTTAAAGAATTGTAAGTTCCTAAACTGAAGTAGTCTGTCTATGACAACTTGAAGTCGTTGCGGTGCAGTGAACTGTGGGAAAAAGGCGGCATGGGTGGCAATCCCAGTAGCAGTGTAGTTAAATTCTGCAATAAATACGACATACTTTTACTCTTTGAAGACCTTGCAAACTACTTTAAAAGTAAAAAAGGTATTAAGTGTACTCACGCCAAACAGACTTCTCTCCGAATCCTACAGTAAGTGTCGTGTTATCAACTCCGGGGTTCCCCTCGTCAATGTCAATTCCAGCGTTTAAACTTTTGAACTGCTCCGTTTGAAGAAACGGTACTATTCCATGCTCACCTCCAACTTCCTCGTCTATTTCAGATTTATTGTGAAATGATGCTTTGCGCATATATTGGGGTAAACTGAGAAGATTCATGTTTTACTCAAACATTACAAACCTGGCATTACCACGATGTGGATAGTTCTTAAAGGTTGGAAGTTGGCTTTTTTTAGTCGACGGATAGCTTCAAGCTCTGCAATGGTGACACACTTCATGTCACTGGCACCTCTCGCGAAAATGTTCCCATCTGAATCCTTGAAAGCTTCAAATGGTGGATGAATCCATCGTGACTGTTCTCAATCATACATGGAAAAAAGTATCACAAAATTGAAAAGGAAGCCATCTTCACTTATCTAATGTGAATTGAAATGCGTTTACCGGATCAGCTGGAACTACGTCCATATGAGAGTCCAGCATAACTGATTTTAGAGAAGGGTCACTTCCCGTCCACGTCATCCACAAAGCAAATAAGTTTGGTGGTTCCATTTGAAGCAAATTGAAGTCCAGCCCAATTTCTTCTGCTTGTCCTTTCAGCCATGAAATCGATTCGTCTGATGGAAAAGATCAAAAAATAGGTTTTGAGAATCTCGTTTCATTCTTCAATTTGCGAGTATTTTTGGACTCGAAAAATACAGATATCTTACTATATCCGGGCTCAGGATTAGGATGAGATGTGTCAAATCTTAAATAAGTCCGAAAATTCGTCACTGCTGGATCCTCTTGGCCGCCACAGTTTTCGTCCTTAGTGGAACTGGAGAAAACACGACGGTTAAAAACTGTGCCTAACAAAATGGCATGCGTAATTATAGGAAAAGAGTACATGTTGCTGCCTACTAGAAACAATCTTGTTCTAAATTGTTAAATACTTGGACAAATGCTCAACAATAAATTAAAATGTTAGGCAGTGCACAGAATTTATATAGATTCTGTAATCTGTTATACTAAGGAAAATGGAAAGAGTAAATCCCAACATTTAATTGCTCCAAAGTGCATTAACCTAAGTCAGAAAAAGCCGAAAAAGGAAAAAGCTGTCGAAGCTATTGGTCAGCATTAAATCTGCTTGAGTAAGGACACGCTGGCATCTATTTTTAAATAATATCCTGATAATTGTTAGCTTGTAATTATTATATTTGGAATTCCCCATAACGGCCCTATGAGGTAACATGCTTCCCTGTATTCACTCGATCATTTACAGACAAAATGGTTGCACGTTTTGTAAGACCCTAATTGTAAGTTGGAAATTATGATGTCTTTCCTTTTCTCATGAAGCAGTCCTTTTGTACAATCAGCCCCGTTCATTTGTTTGTATGAACAAAGTAATCATTTAATCCGACTGTTTAACTAACTCTAAGATAAGAAATGTTTCATGTCTGCTTAGAGAAATCAAAAGCAGAAATCAGTGCTGCCTACACCCATGTCAAATTAAGAGCTTCTTCTGGCAAGACAGATGACGTAGGGCATGCTGTGAGAAACCAAATAGTAAATCATGCTGCTCTCTTTTAATTGGTGAACTGTGATCGGCAGCAGTGCCTTGCTCGTTTCATCTTAGGAAACACAATCGTGATGACTTTTTATCCTTCCTCCTCGACCCCGACTTTAGTAAAAAAACAATGAAATGGGATATGAATACGAAACTAGTTAAAAACTCCATCACTAGCAATAAGCATATAGATAATTCTTTTTTTCTTTATGATGAATGCAAATAATTATTTTTATTGCAAGAATAAAAAGAGATTTTTTTCCTTCCGGAGAAGCTAAAAGACTACCGACTCTCTGTTGACATTCCGGAATGCTCGCCGTCCTTAATAGGAATGCAACTCCATCACTAGCAATAAGCATATAGATAATTCTTTTTTTCTTTATGATGAATGCAAATAATTATTTTTATTGCAAGAATAAAAAGAGATTTTTTTCCTTCCGGAGAAGCTAAAAGACTGCCGACTCTCTGTTGACATTCCGGAGTGCTCACCGTCCTTAATAGGAATGCATTTTTATTGTCTTCATTTTCTGCTCTTCGGCTCTCATCAGATCATTGCTGGCGATAGGGAGGTCACGCACGCACACACCAACAATACCCAACAAATACCAAACTCAGAGGGTACAATGCGTAAGCATGCCTTAGCTGCTGGTATCGAAATGGGGAATACGAAAAGTGACAGGTTTCAATTTCCGTAATACTTTATATGAAAAGGGAGATTCCAGCGAAAAATACCACTTGTAATTTATACCATGAAAGGACTTGCCAAATGATTGCATTTTTCCCTCTCATCTCAGGAGATATCATCTTCTGCTGTGCCTTTGATAAATGATGATTAGATGCCTTTTTGGAAGGGGATAAAATAATGTTTTTTGTTCTTTGCCTAAACTCCAAGTCCAAACTTCTGATTGTCTTTGTGTAGACTTATAGAGGGTGCACTTTTTCTCCTTTTTTTACCGCAGGATCATCCCGTTCTTGTAGAAAAAGTGTGGATGACGGATAAAAATTGAGTGGTAGGACCACCGAGCGTAACGCATCTGAAAGGAGTGAAAAAAGTACATTTTGTTTCCATTAAGGTGCGTGGATATGTCCACGCAAAACAACCAGAAAAATATCGGTTGACCATCATCAGGGTGACCATTAAGGTGAAGAGGGAGAGGAATTTCTTTGGTTTATAACGTTTTTTTGGTGTCTTCCGTTTGGAATGTTGGCTTCCAATTCCGCTCTTACTCCAGAGGGAAGATAAATGTTTCATCTGTTTTCCCTGTCATCTATCTTCGCACAAGGAAGGAAAAGTGGGAAAGAAAAAAGAATGGAAATTTGTGGGCTAATACTGACCACAAGCCCGGATAGAGAAGAAAGGGGGAAACATGTTTTCATACTCAAGGCAAAGCAAAGGCTGTGATAGCGATTGGATTCCCTTGTAGGAGACATCTTAAACACGGACTGCTCCTTTTTCCTATTTCGGCTTTCGGCCTAAGATTAAAGAAGCGTGGACGGGAAAAGTCAAAGGGGGACAGGAAGAGAGAGTCTGAAAGGGGGAAAGGAGATTTCTCACTCATAAATCTCTGTCAAATGATGGATTTCTTTCTTGTACTGGTCAGAGGGTGTGAGCTGTAGAAATTGTGTAACATTTTGGTTCGAAATATTTTATGCTTTAGTGAGTGCAATGGACATGGGGTAAGATGGGATTGGTTTCAAGGAAATTGGAAACCTTTTTGTATTCGACTTGAAGGTTTCGTGCGTGCTCAATTCGTTTGGAAAGCGAATTTAAAGTAAATGAAATCGAAATTGCATCCTGTCTTGCAAAGACAGACAAAAATATCTACATAGGTAGATGTATTGTGTGGCTATACTATTTGCAAGGCACTTCGTCACGTCATACATCTAGTTATAAATGAAACGGAATGATGGTAAAAATGTGGATACCATGAAGCATTCGGTGTATGACAGGTATTTATCGGATGGGATGAGGCTGAAATTGGAGACCCATTTTGAGCACTTTTGTCTTCACCACTTCGCTTTCAGAATAATGAGGAAAGAGGAGTGGAGCAAGAGTCCTTGAAAGAGTCGCGTTTCTTCCGCTTTTTACATGATAAGTGTATGCGGAAAGAAGTGATTTTATTAATTTGCAGGACAGTAGGATTTTGCTTTTAAACTATACTGTACGAATGTAAAAAAATCTCTCACTAAATCGGGACTATTTATTTTGACATTGCTTCTGCTCTGCTTTAGTTTAAAAAGGGATAATTTTCCTATCTGTAGAAATACATTATATTTTTTCAGATGTGCTGGGGAAAGTTCACATTACAGAGCTGCGAGTACCTCAAAGTGTTCCAAACGGGACAGATGACTCTGTAATCCTTGACTGCGATTACACTCTCGAGGATGACGACAAGCAGGGTCTAGTTGTAAAGTGGTTTTTTAACAAAGGAGGCACCCCTTTGTACCAGTGGATCAAAGGTCAGAAACCGCAAGTGCTTGGACTGCTCCGCAACCGAGTTGACCTCAAGTACAGAGTGACAGAAGACTCTTGGGGAAGGCATCGCGCGCTTAAAATAATCCGGCCCACTACAGAACTCACTGGGGAATGGTAATTACACGAGAAATTTTATTTACAGTTTCATTTATATATGTATTAGCTCAAATCACAGTCTCCTGTCCGGACTAACTTTAGACCTTGATTTATTTTATTTAGGGCCTGTCGCGTTTCGACATTCGAGTCTGAAGCGTACACTGCCTCAAGAATGGTTGTTTATGGTAAGTTTAGACTAAATTTCTCCTAAAAAATATTTTTAAAGCCCATTTCAACATTTTCAACCCTTACTTTGTACTTTCCACAGCGCCGCAGAAGGAGATGGATATTGAACAAATTTCTCGGCCTACTCCAGACTCCATCAACATATCCTGCTGGGGTACGTATCACTCTTCACTCTTTACTTAACACTTTCAAATCTTCAGTTCCAGCTTTGCCATTTAAAAATTCGTGAAGACTGCTTATATAAATAACCTTTACTGGTATGTTTAAATTTGCAGCAAATGGAGTGTACCCAGAGCCAAAATTGACAATAACATATAAACAGCAAAAGTAAGTCCTTTCCACTACTCCATTTCCCATTTTATTATTTTACCGGAATTTCAGCATAGTGAAACTGCTTTCTTTAGATTGGATGACGTGATGCACGACTCCACTTGGAATGATGGTGCCTATGACGTTCGAGTCTCCGCCGTAGTGCAAGACCAAGCCCTTGAGCTTCCTGCTATTTTTGACTGTGAACTTAAGGTAAGCCATGAGAAAAGAGGCATGAGCTTTGATCATTTAAGAACAAAAATAATTTCAAAAAAATCAGTTAGCCTAATTGGAAATTTTTCAATTCCAGATACCAAACACGAGTTACATCCATCGAAAAAATTTGCTATATGGTGGTAAGTACAGCTCCTTTAAAGGTTAATTAAAATTGCGATTAGACTATTTCGATTAGAGCCAGTGCACGCATCTAATACGATAATTGCACTTACCACAAGCACATTAATCGTACATTCGTACATATTTGATGTATCGTAAATTATACTTATTTTGGCATGTAGCGGCGCAAAAACATTTACATCATTACATACCACGATAATTATACTGTGAATAATGTATAAAAATCTGTAAAAGTTAAATT
>JAHZND010000171.1:0-29740 GCA_027744115.1 Acrocyrtus sp. NNG-2020
ATTAAAAATATAACAGAATTTATGAAAATAAAATAAATAATGCAATGATAAATAAATATCCTATATATGTGGGCATATTATTTTTACAAAAAAATTATTATTCACAGTTGCTTTTTAAACCATAAAACCTTCACATCTCTTTATTCCTTTTAATTAAAGAATTGTACATTAGATTTAGGTATTTGAAAAAAAAAGTCATTATAGTGGGCATAACTGGATGTCCATCATGCAGTCTAAATGTAGGTACTTAATCGAAATTTATGAAAAATACAAATCCAAATACTGTTTATCTACCAGGGTTCATTTCTTAAGGGTAGTTATCATAAAATAAGGCAAGGCAAAGCACGATTGATTTTAGCATTTGTTATTAGTAGTTTAACCGAAGAGTGAAAATAAGAAGTTTTTTGTTTCTCCTACTCGAGTCTAATGAGTAAGTGTCGTAACACATTAATTTACAAGCATAAACCATAAAGTAGGTGTGATTGTGGTACAGAGTTCAGAGTCTGACTTATTCAACCAGTACAACTACTTTTTCTAATACATCTAGACAACTCCCATTCATTACTAATTAAAATACTTGAGAGGAGAGAGAGATTGCCATACTTAATGGCGAAGTATATTATTAGTTGCTTGGCACCTGGCCCCTTACATGTCACAGTTTTGCCAATGGAATGATGTAAGTTCGTAAATGTTATTACTATGAGCTCGACATTTGCACAAGTAGAGCTCATATTAATAGCTATAGCTGCACATTGAGAATTGCTTGGGAATTATATTAGCAGTATCCCTATTTAAGAAAATGTCCTCCTGTTTAACAAATATCTCTTTTTCCTCTCAAATATTTTAATTAGTAAAAAAAAGGATAGAGGTAAGGATATTTATTTATCATTGCATTATTTATTTTATTTTCATAAATTCTGTTATATTTTTAATTTCTTTATTTTGGTATAACTAGTAATGGAAAATCGAGGAAGAGTTGAGTTCGACCCGGGGATTATAAGTAATTTTTGCGTTGTTTCAGAAACAGGAATTAAATAGAGTGGTTTATGAAAATCATAGCCGGTAAATATATCATTGTAAATTGTTTAATATTTAATATTTTAAATTGTTTTTATTAAACAAGCTAACGTTTTGCGTTAACAGAGAATACTGGTAGGAAGAATCTTGCAAAGATAAAGTGAAGTGAAAAGTTTAAAGAGAGTGTAAACCTCCACTTAAATTCAGTACAGTGAATAACAGCATCATAAAAGTGACAAGAATGTGAACAGGAGTTGAAAGCGATAGGTAGTACATAGAGAAGTTCAGGTAAATAGCGTGAGAGTACTTGCGACAGTGACAGTAGAAAAAGAAAAAAATGTGAAGAGAGGAACAGTGACTTAGGAAAAGTAGTAAAGGCTAAAGACTGCAAAAGAGAGAAAATTGCGATTAAAAACGAAACTATAAAATCAGTCTAAAATTATTTAAAGGGCTCCCCATCCTCCTCCAACAACTCCAACTCCGAGTGGACCAGCGGCAATGACCGGTGATCCAACGACTGGAGATCCAACAACAGCGCCAAGAGAGACCTCTGGCAACAACTGGACCAGCAAGACCAACTGGAATTTGAGCTTGTCCAGCAAGGACAGCTCTGTTGTAGGCAGCTGCGGCGGCGGCATTGACATTAACGGCAGCAACTTGTCCAATGGCTCCAGCTTGGTTGAGAGCAGCATCACGAGCAGCTCCTCCATTGATAGCGTTCAACTGACCTGCAGTAGCTTGGTTGGCAGCAGCTTGACGGAGAGCAGCAGCATTGGCAGCGGACTGGGCAGCGTTAGATCCGAGGTTGACGCGCTGAGCGTGGCTAACGGCAGCGAGCTGGTTGATGGCGGCAGCCTGGTCAGCAGCGGCTTGGATAGATCCGGCATTGTTCATTTGAGCCAACTGAGCAATTTGACGAGCAAGAGCATGGGCGTCATTGTGAGCGGCGTGTCCTGCAGCTGCAACAGATCCGGAAATACGAATTCCGGCGGTATTGGCAGCGGAAATGGCGCCAGAGTTAATGGCAGCGACGGNCCTGCAGCAGCAACAGATCCGGAAATACGAATTCCGGCGGTATTGGCAGCGGAAATGGCGCCAGAGTTAATGGCAGCGACGGTGTTGGTGAATGGAGCAGCAGCTACTCCATGGACACCTCCATGGCCGAGAATTCCTGGTGCTACAGCAACGGCTGAAGCCACAGCAGCAAGAACGATAACAACCTTTCAAGGAAACACAAATATGGATAATAATGTTAGAACTTATCAACAAGAAGTTATATTTTCTGATTTGAAATTGAATATCCGAACTGATGAATTTCTTACGGTAGCGGGATTCATGTTGTTTGGGAGTTTTGGGTGTGCTTCGCAAACCTTTTTTTTTTTAGCTTTTTTTGCTAGTTGGATGATTAGTAGAAGAGATGATAAGGCTGAATGATGGTCTTCCATAAAGATTCTTATCATATTTATACTAGTCTCACCTGTCAATAACTAAATAAAGCCATGTCTAATTAATCACACAAATTAGCTCATCAAATCCCACAAAAGCTCATCCCTATTGATCTAAAAAAAATTAAGCAATTACACTATCTATATCTGTAAAGTAAGCCATAATTGATTAATTTCATTTGACCCATCACGACTAGCAAAGCCAAAGCGGATGAGCACACGTACCCTTCATAATTGGGTTTGGAAAAAGATGAACCAGATTTGTAAAGTAAACCATAATTGATTAATTTCATTTGACCCATCACGACTAGCAAAGCCAAAGCGGATGAGCACACGTACCCTTCATAATTGGGTTTGGAAAAAGATGAACCAGAAATGCATTCCTTCAGTTTATTTAGCGCTGCATCTGCATTCCGTACGCAGTGTCTAGCCTACCAAAACATGATTAGAGTTAAGCGAGCGCAATGAGTCGCTACAAGGTGCAATGATTTTTACGAATAATACTTAAACGTTGCTGCAGTTGAGTCTTACTAAAAAGTCCTTTCTTACTATCAAGTGACTTCATATTAGTAGTAGGTAATGAGTTAGTTAAGGTTAACGAACAGTTGTGAACAATCATTAACACGTTAAAGTTTTTAAAAATATAATTTCCGTATATTGCAGTAGCAATAATAGAGAACTATCCGCATTAAGCAATTACATGTGGTAGTGGTTGCAATTTGATGTTTTTAGTTCGTGATTTAGACCAAAATATTGAATGAATGATGAGGATGTCCTTTGTTTTGCTATTAGAGTAATTGAGTCGTGAGTAGTCTGCGCTATGCAATTAGGCATTGTACTACCAACAATTATTTTTTCCCTTTAGCTTTGTCTTCTTCAAAACCGTGTATTACTACACAATGAATGACATGTGTAGGAAAACATTAAAGCGGTTTCATTTTTAAGATACACTTTGAAACGTCAGGAAAGCTAAAAAGTTTTATTAGATAAAATGAATCCAAGAATTAGTAGTGCCTTGTGAATATTTAATTTTAGTTAATGAGGGTGCTGTTCCTGTTAATCACTGCCAAGAGAGATTTTCTCGCGTTTAATCTTCCGTGTCCATAAACATTGTTTGGGAACACGTTTGGTTGAGTGTTGTCGCAAACCGGACCAGTGCCAAGATTCCTGTCTGTGTTATCTTCCAAAATTTGCTTAATTTGATTATAGGTAAGACTTGAGTCTCTGGAGAGGAGTAATGAGACCACCCCAGCAGTATGTGGACAGGCCATGGAGGTACCACTCATAAGCTCGTACTGATTGTCTGATGAAGCACTGGCGGAATAAACATCTTTTCCGGGAGCCTAAATATCGAAAGCAGTTTGACAAGTGTTGTCCAATTTTGGCTAGAAAAGAACTTAAATTTCGAAACACGATTATTGTCCTTACGGAAATGTCAGGTTTAATAGTTCCCTGTGGAGAAGGTCCTAGTGAGCTGAAACTTGCAATAATGTCTTCAGAGTCTGTGGCGCCGACGCCGATTACGTTGTCCCAATTTCCAGGACCACGATTATTTCCACAACGTGGACCTTCGTTTCCGAGAGCAAAAATTGGGATAATTCCAGCCTCGTGCCAGGCGTCAACAACATCGCTGAAGAAACTGGCATCCGAATAGCCTGTCAAATAATTAGTTGGTGCATCAGTCGCTATAGTCCCTACAAATGTCGTGAACTATGCAAATGCTTAACTTACCCCATGAGTTAGAGCTAAGATGTGGAGCCTTTGAACAGTCTGGATTTGATCCATTGGTTAGAGTCGGACAAAGAGTCCATTCTCCGCATTGCTTAAAGGCCACTTCAGAACAGATGAATGTGCAAGGCTTGCAAGATATCCATTGAGATCCTGGAGCGATACCGACTCCTGCCCCAGCAATTGTTCCCATCTGAAACCGGAAGGGAAATGAAACATTTATTTAGAAGGAAGTCAAAAATAAAAGAATATTTTTGCCAAATGAATTTTCTTAAATCTTACTGTATGTGTTCCATGTCCCAACTCATCTGACGGTTCAGCAGATTTTCTGTGGGTGAGCAATGCAATTAATGACTAATCTTTTGTAACAGGTTTGATTGGTTAAGCAACAATAACTGGACTTACGAGGAGATATCATACCATCCGTACTCGCGGCGGAAGTTATTGCGAAGGGATTCATGCGTAGCTCGAACTCCGGAATCAATATGAGCTGAAGTAAAAAAACAAGTTACATTTTTAATTGATTAAATGGTACACATATCACTGTGAGTAATTCTGTCGATATACTGGTTCAAAATGACTTACAGACAACCACACCCTGTCCGTTATTTCCTCCAGGAAGACCCCATGCATTTTCAGCTTCAACCTTTTTTAAGTTCCAGTCGTTGTCCGCAAATTTCTTACCTGAGGAAGGGACGGCATCATCAAATCGAATAATGACAGCTTCCCTAATTTCAGAAACTTCTGGCAGAGACGCGACTTGGCGAACAAGCTCTGCGTTGGCTCCCGTGATTGATAGCTCGTTGCTAATCCATATCTGTTGGAATGTGACCGAGGAGTAAGCAAATCGGGGTGATGCGAGAAGACTCACCACATTTCTTTGACTAGTGTTGGCAGCCTCTTTCAGAGCGGAAACGAGAAAAGCGATTTTGTCGCCTCGGTTGGCAAAACGAAGGGAGTGAATTTGACTGAGAACGTTCTTGTTGCCATTGTCGAATTTAACAACAATGTCAGCAATGTTTTTGGTTCGGAGGGTTTTGGCCAACTTTGGCTCAATCTTGACACTGGGAGCGGCCAGTGCCAAGGCCACAATTGAAAACAGGAGAAAATATTTGAACATTTTAATGCAAGATCTGAGGTGATTGTTGTTACGTTAATGTCCCCGATACTATTCCCTTTTTCTGTGTAGCTTGTGCTTTTATACCAGCCATGTTATCTCCAAAGTAGTTATGCAGATATGATCTGCTGGCGTCAGTTTTCCAAATTTACCATTGGCAGTAATAACATTTAGCAGTATTGTAATTAATAACAACAAAGTATATGAAATTGCATGACATATTGCGCAATTAAAAAGTGGTCAAAAGTCCTGGCATTTCCAAGTTATTATCTTTTCTCATACTTTTACTAATGTCCTGGAACAAACCACGGTTCAAGATACTTTGAGCGAAGTATTGAAGTACCTATACATAATACATGAGTGTAGCATTTCGTTAGCGGGGGGACGTTTGAGTTGTATTTTCCAATTTGATGCAGCATGCCCTTATGTTTCGAAAAAGACTCCTGACTGGTTTGCGTATTATCATCAAAACCAAATCGATTATCTAGGCATTATTATTATTATTTCTCAAATTATCTACCTGTCACTATATCAGTTGCATTGTTTGATATCGGAGCATCTACGAAGAAACACTTCAGTTTAACAACTAATTCATTAAACTTAATAGTTGCTGTTGCTAACTCTGACTGATTTTCTCTTTAGTCTGGCGAATGTAAAAGATAATCGAGGGTGAAGGCCACAGCCAATGTACGTTAAATTTACATATATTTCCGATGCCATGCTACCCCAAACCGCTATCTACACAATCCCAAACCTACCAACATTATCTTTTATCTTATGGTTAGTAGGTATTTTAAAAAATGATGATAGCTAGGTAAGGTAGCAATATTGGTAGGTAGCATCTGAAGCCATAGGTACATACACAGGCCCTGCCAGTTGCATGGAAATTATAGAATAGAAATTCAAAATTATTTTTCAATGTGCACATGTTTGCGATACTAACGACTATTCCCTTCCTAAATAATTGTCAACATATCCTAGCAACGCATAATTGAAAGATGATGCAATTAAATATTGTCTTCGAAAAGTGTCTTAAGATGAAGAAACAACCATTATATTATTTAACGTCAAGCTTGTTCCCTGCTGGATTCGCGCCCTTGTTTGAGCAAATTGCTTATTTGACTATGATGTGCCAAAGTACCCCAAGCTTATTTTAAATGCTTATGCACTAACGTTTACATACCTTAAATAAGAACTTTATCAATTGCAGTTTCTACAACTTGACACTTTGTTAAAAATTATTTTTAGAAATGAAAAATTACAATGAAAACATTTTTGGAATCTTCTACTAGACTATCGGTATAATTGTATTACAGTATGTTCCAAATGTTCTGCAAAATGAATATTCTACAGCCTGAAGTATGCTGCTTTTCATTTGCAACCACTGCATATTTTAATCGTAAAGAAGTTTTTACGCATTGTCTACCTTTAATTAACCCTTAACCTGCTAGTTGTTCAGCTGAGCTTTGGAGTTTATTTTACTTAGCTGTACGTACAACTCATATCAGCTGAGTATGTATGTTGTAAATTATGTATTGAAATCTTAATTATTGCCTTGTGAAAAAATACGTTGTTTTATTAAGAAAAGAAACAATTATGCAAGCTGGTAACAACATAAATTTCAGAGATAACCGGGACTTGCAGAAGCAAAATTTGCTCTTATCGTTCATTTGCACTATTGCAGTTTCAAAATGCGTAAATTGTGGGTTTTTAGTGTTAGCTTTTATCCTCACTTCAAATTAGGGCGGGTATCAAATTATGTACGTGATAGAATTTGGGTTATGTCCTCGAAAACTTCTTGATGTTTGATTTGATAAAATTATGAGCTGCCACATTATCGATATAATTTCGCATATTATTATATATGATGCTTTCCATGTACAACAGCGACATCAACATATGATAAGAATGAGCAGATAAGGCAATTATCGCATACGGGACAACGTGCATCTTTTACCGAATTGCTTCAACTCCCAGCACTATACATTAAATTTGATAGTATGGAAAATTTTCCAGTTATTTTTGCTTTCCGAGTAATACAAAATGTTTTCTTCTTGCTTTTTGTTGGAATAATTACTGATTTAATTGGTAAGTTAGAATCCAAATATGAGAACTATTATCAAAATCGTTCTTGCTGTGTACCTTTTTTACACAACTGCGTTCGGCTTCCCAAATGAGGAACTATCAGAAGAAAATCTGGAGCTACGGAACACTTTTATCCAAATATCATTAAGTGAGTTAGATTTAGACATTGGAAAGAATGATATTGTCCCCGGAAAATCTTCGTTGTGGAGTAGTGGAAAGAAATCTAAAAGACTTAGCCGAGTGAAACGGTATCTACTGCAAGGTATAAAAAATAGAACGTGCATTAGGGATTTTGCTCACAGTGCATAAAAAACAAATTTATGATTCTTAATTACCACCTTTTAGGTTCTAGATGGAAAATAAATCCGATCACCTACAGAATTAGCAAGTACCCTTCAATAGGTTATCTTGACAAAGAAAAGATTGACAAGGAAATTGAAGATGCCTTCCGCATGTGGGAAGATGTTACTAATTTATCTTTTAAAAAGGAAACAGACGGGAAAGTATAATATTGACATAAAGTTTGTACGAGGAAATCATGGGGATGACGAGGTGAGTGGAAATTAATTACTGCATCTTGCTCCAAACTTTAACAGGGAAAACCTAACGATTTCTTATTTTGCGTAGCCATTTGATGGAAGAGGAGGAATGACTGCACACGCTTTCTACCCAAACTTTGGAGGCGCTATTCAGTAATATTTTACAATTATTAATTAAATTATTCAGTGAATAATGTTGTGGAGTTGACTTCAAACTTTACGACTAGTTGATATTTGTTGAATTTGAATTGTAGTTTTGATGCCGATGAGATATGGACATCACAATCTTACGTAGGAATAAATCTATTTCAAGTAGCTACTCATGAGATCGGTATGTAAACTTTGTTTAGCTTAATGGAAGATAATGAATTTCACTTTGTAGGGAATTTTATAGTTTGTTTGAATTAAGCCGTGACGAAATTTATACTACAGAGGCATGCTCTTGGTAAGCGAACTGGTTTCTTGGATGCTTTCCTTTAACCAATTATTCCCGACCCTGACTTAATAATCATTAATAATACTGTGAAAGGATTGGAACACACCGATTCCCTTGAGAGAACAGTAATGTCACCCTACTATATTAACTACGATGTCAACTTTAAACTTGAGAAGGACGACATTGAAGGGATTCAGCAGCTCTACGGAAAAAAGTCCCACTCAATTTGCGACAGTTCAAACATTGATGCCGGTGTCACAATGGTGGATGGAGCTACATACATATTTACAGGTTCAGATCAGACCATTGCCTTCATTTATGACTTTAATTTTGCCTGTCTTTCAAAGAAAATATATTCACATTTTGTTAGGAAACCTTGTCTACAAACTGGAAACATTTGGCGAGCCAATCCACCCTGATTTTCCCAAAGAAATTTCAACCGTATTCAAAAACCTACGTGGCCCATTGGATGCCGCATTTACAAGAAGCAACGGAGTTACCTATTTTTTTAAGGGTGACGAATTCTGGCGATGGACGAATATGTCAATGGACGACGATTTCCCTAAAAAGGTGTCTGAGTTTTTTCCAAGCATACCGACCCCACTGGATGCAGCAATTGTGTTTCCTCGGGACGACAACATCTACTTCATGAAGGGAAGCTACTATTGGAAATTCGACCATACAAAAACTCCTCCGGTGTCTAGAAACTACCCTAGATTAATATCTGAGTGGAAAGGAATTCCACGTAGCATTGATGCCGCCATAAGAATTGTGGAACAGGACGGCACTCATGGAGTATACCTTTATTAAGGAGAGCAAATACTGGAAATTTAATGACAGAAGTGAATCGGTAAGATAAAATTTATTGCAAGCTCAAACTGTGGCAAAAAATTATCCATTTCTCGGATTTAATTTACAGAAATCGTATTCCATTTTTAAAGGTTTATTTGACCGATCCGCCTTATCCAAGACGAACACGTAGACTGTTTGTTGGATGTGACAGCTACCTGTAGCATGTGCTTTAAAACTATATGTAAATTCCACTGCGTACTTAAATGTACCTGGTTTTTTAGTTTGATACTTTGTAGTTCTTCATATCTTTCAACCTGAATTTTTTCCACATATTTTGTAAGGAAAATTACATTTAAAAAAATTAATTTGATATAAAAACAAAAAAATATTGAAGGCTTTACTTTTGTCCAAATTATTAATTCCGATTTCATTTCGGTGTAAATCGTAATACCTTATCCTAAACTATAATTCTTTTTGTAAGTGTAGTAAAGAGGGCATAAGTTGAACTAATGAGTAATTTTCGAGAAATGTTTTCTACAATTAAGCCTCTTTGCAAATCGGAGTTAACTTCAATTCTAGGTTTGGTGGGGGCGAAAACTGAAAATTGACGCGATGTCCTTTTAAAGTTTTTGGCGTATTTTCCGTTGGTTCAATCAGAAAATGATGAACTAGGTAGGCAAGAGCAGCCTTTGATTCGACAAGAGCAAATCTCATTCCAATACCTGTGCAAATAAAAGAAAGGGTTTATTGAGGGCTATAATAACCAACTACCCGTGAAGAATAAAATGCACTATGAGCGTGACGAATTAAGATGAATTACGAACAACTTCTCGTCCCAATACCGAAAGGCATGTAACAGTATTGTTTCCGTTGTGCTTTTGCCTCTTGACTGAAATGTTCTGGGTCGAATGCGTCTGGATTTTTATAGAAGCGTTTGTCATTATGAATGAAATGAAGAGGCGCTCCAACCATGCATCCTTTTGGGACATGTAGTCCTGTTTCTGAGTCGTGGAATTCGCTGACGCATAACCTCTCCAATCGTAATGTCATTATGAATGAAATGAAGAGGCGCTCCAACCATGCATCCTTTTGGGACATGTAGTCCTGTTTCTGAGTCGTGGAATTCGCTGACGCATAACCTCTCTAATCGTAATGTGGCCGGAAATTTTCGGAGAACCTCTGAAATTTTAAATCCCACAAAATTTCAAATTACTCAAAAAAGGAATTTGAAATAAAATGTGCATACTCAGATTTGTTATAGGCGCCTTACCACAAATGACCATGTCCAAGTATACCAACTGCCCAATTTCGTCATAGTCAACACCACCGTATTTTCCAAATATACTTTTAACTTCCTTCCGTAACTTCTCCTGAACATTCTGATGGAGTGCCATGGAATACATAGCAAACGTAATGAATGTGCTTGTTGTCCTGAATCCAGCAAAGAAAAAGGATAAGCACTGGCCACTCAATTACTTTATCTGTAAGAAATTGCTTCCTCTCCTCCTTAAAATTTGTGACGGGTATTTCCTCTCCTTCAACTTTGAAGTGGGCCTTGAGTTCTCCCTTTTTTGCCTCCACCAGTAGCTGCAAAAAGTCATTTCGCTTTTCGGTGCCATCATCAGACATTCTTGCTTGAAGACTTTTGTTTAGTAATAGCTCGAAAAAATATAACGCCTCCATGTCCATGAAGTCAATGTTAAAGAACTGGAATAGTTTGGGGAAGCGTAAACTGAGAGTGAATTTTATAGTTTGAAACGGGCTCATATACACAAGTCTATTTGCCATTGTGGAACGCCTCCATGTCCATGAAGTCAATATTAAAGAACTGGAATAGTTTGGGGAAGCGTAAACTGAGAGTGAATTTTATAGTTTGAAACGGACTCATATACACAAGTCTATTCGCCATTGTGGAAAATACAGATTTCGGGTTTTTAACAGTCCCTGCTTGTAATCCGAATATAGCGGATGCAATCACGTCAACTGTATAATTGCTTGCGATGCCGTAGGCATCCACAACAACGGAACCGCTTTCGTTAGCTCTCCCTCTCAACACAGTTACTAGCTCTTCGCCCACGGAATTAATATACTGCATCATGCGACGTATTTTTCCTGTTGTAAAGGTCGGAGTGACAGATGCCCTTACACCTTTCCATTCCTCTCCTTGCAAATTTCCAAGCATTTTCCGCAGCACAGAATCCTCTCTGGCTGCACCAAAGAATTGGCGCCGGTCCACAAAGTTGTCAGAGTTCTTTATGAAAATCAATTTTATAAGGTCAAGATCTTTAATGAGTAGAATTGGTCGAGGCGTTTCTACCATTCCAAGGAACTTGATAGTATCTCCCATTAGCTCGCATGCATGATCGTCCCTTTCTGTTATATCCCGTCTCCCTAAAAGTATATCCATCTCGCTAACGATTTTGGAACCGTCGATTTCCATAATGCCAAACTGACCCCAGAAGTTTTTCTTTTTACCCATAAAACTGAAACCTCCATTTTGAGAAGTTCTGATAATTATCAGGATAAAAGCAATAACTGAAACTGTCACCAGCAAAAACACTTCTAACATTTTGCATAACTTTTTTTATTTAGCTTTTAAAGAGACCACTGTTGACAAGTATGCAGTATAGAATGGAAGCGATATAAACTGAATTCATAGCACAATGGCATAAACAATCTTTAATACACAATATAAGGAAATAAAATAAAATTACGGCTGGAAACCTAAATTTCGAGTAGCCAAAGTGGCAATAAGGTGGGTTTTCTGAGGAAAGGAAGAGTAACAAAAATATTGCTTAGGTATCATCCACTAAACATTATTATTGATAATGTGTGAATTCAGACCATTCAAAATAATTTAAACTTTAGCACGTAGTGTAATTCAGGAAATAACATTTGAGCGTAATCAACTTCAATTCCAATATTATTTAAATTATTTAGTAAGTTAGCTAGAAGCTTATAGACACCCAATTTTTTGGGTTTTGTTTCAAAATCCGGATTAAGATAACAAACCCATAGATAATTGAAATTGAAGCCATACTCTGAGTTCCGCTTAGCGGATGCCATTATCCTTTGACCTTTGACTATTGCATGGGAGCTCTCATTTGTTGTATACGGATATACCAGTGATATCATGGTATGATTTAATACGGTTCTAACATGAATGAAGTGTGGAAGAAGGGTTCTAGTTTTATTTAGTGATTGAGAGCATATGTGTATAATTCAATAGCGTGAGAAAAGTTATTTGATCGCTATGCGTGCAGTATAATGCCGTTCCATGATGTGTTTCAAACCACCTGCAATAATATTAGTACCACGCACCTATAAATATGTACACATACATATTTAGCAGCCCTTCAAATGGAGCGAAATTTTATTTGCACACAGCTGACTTAATTAATAACTAATTCATTAAAGCACCAAACTCATTTGGAGGAAATGTCAATATGCATAAGAAGGAAGTTAATATACATCGTTGTATGTTCACTGAAAATATGTTTTTAAACAAATCGTTTCATTTTCTATGAGCAACAGTTTCGGAAAATTAGCTAAGGAAAGGTACATTTTCTGGTATGTATGAGTGACTTATAGTCTCACACACTTGATAGTTTTAAAAAGCAAAATAATTTATTCTTGGGCAATTTCGTACAAGAATTTCGATATTACTCTATTAGGTATGAATAATTTAAGTACCTAGCTACCATTTAAAACTATCATATATACTCATTATACTGTATTCTTGTCTTGTCCTAATGTATATTATACTTTGAAAAACATGAAATTACTACGTGAAAAAAGTTTATTTTCGATGTTATTATTGGCAACTCACTACAGTCAGATTAACTAGTATTTAAAGCACTTTACACTGCTTTCTTGCATTATTTGCAAGTTTAAGTTGTTTGTAGGTTTGGGCAATTGACACTGCCTGAATGAGAACACCCTCCACAGTTGCAATTGATTTAGCAGTACACTCCGCAAATCCTGCGGCTTTAATTTTATGTTTTAATTCGTTTCCACTTTCTGCTGAGGTAATTCGATTGTAGGAAATTCTTTGGTCAGTCTTAGTTGCTGGAAATATTTAATTATTTTTTCTTCGTTAAACTCATACATCAGGTATAGGTATGCACACTGCATCCAAAGTTCGTGACATTAACTAACGGCTGCGTATTATCTTACCTACTAGGAGAATTGGGACACCAGGGCAATGTTTCTGAAGCTCAGGAACCCACTTTGATTGGATGTTAATAAAGGAGTCTGCGTTGTTAACGGCGTAGCAAAGAATGAAACAATCGCACTGCAACGTTAGCGGTAACAAACCGTCTTAATAATTTACCTTATTAGCCATAACAGTTTTAGTCAGGGTGAATTAAAAGGCTCACGTTAGAATAGTCCTGAATTCGAAGTGTGTCCCATTCCTCCACCCCAGCAGTATCCCATAAAATTACGGGAAAGTCTCTGCTGTCAATTGAGATAGTTATATCATGGGTTTCGCTTCTAAACGACAAAAATGCATAATAAAATTACTGATGTTTACAATTAGAGCGCCTGCAATAATCAAAAACTAATTTTTAGAACTTACATACATGGTAGGTTGGTAAATTAGATATGGCACTCGTTTGATGTAGGACTTGCAAATTGATGATTTTCCAACCATGCTGCATAACACCAAACGACCAAACCAAAACCTATTTTAACTGAATGACAAAGTTGTATAATTGTACTCGTACGAAAACTCACTGTTCAGTACCTGTCTCCAACCAAGACGATTTTCAATGGGATATCCATTTTAAGGAACAACAAAACAAGTTAAATAAACATTCCCATATCTCGTTGCAAAAACCATATTATATTATTATGTCCAAACTAAACTATCGTCAACTCCACATTATAGTATACAATAATAGCATTCCCCTTTTCACGAAAAATCAAATTAATGAGCTAATTAATTACACCATTATTATTACTATTTTAAGAATCACTTCACCCGTTAACTTTAATTTGGATGTGTATCATCCTCGTTTGCTCGGTTTCTCTAATTCACAAAAGAATGCGTTTAACGAGCTCGTTTGCGTTAAACTGGTGGTAAAAATGTTTTTTTTCTGTTTCCGAGAAATTGTGGTCAATGACTCATCCTTCGACTTGGAATATATGTATGTTGCTATCAGCACGAAGCTGAGTTCGAATGGGCTGTCAATCTACAGTTTTATCCCAATTTGAAAAAGTACAAAGTACTTCAGTTATTCCGTCTTCAGTATGGTACATGGTTTATACACAAACAAGCCAAGCGAATAATATTATATTATACATATGTGCGATCATGATATTTCGTAATGCTTAATGTTGCTCCAATTGCTTTTGTTTCGATTTACTAAAATATTATAAAAATACACCAAAGTTTATCCAAACAATATGACAGATTGAGATCACATTACAGCATCAAAATCCATCGAACAAGTGTTGGAGATATATATGGAGGTATAAGCGCTGATAGTGTGCTGATATTAGGTATTGCAAGTTTGGCTTTGATTTTACAGTGCATTGAAAACTGCACCCTCGTTTATGCTTAATTTTTATTTATTATAGCATACGCTATTTGCTATTTTGCATTAGGATTTCTTTTTTTCATTATACTTTTTCATATTTGCTCACTTTACGCAATTCCCGATATTTTAAATGCCTTGTCTATAGCTAATGTCGATTTTTGCAAATAACAAACCAAACAAAATTCTGCTATATTAGTGGCCTACTACCATAGTTCCATAAATGCACGTATGCGATGTAAAATGTCAATAACATATGTACCTAATAATATTTTAGTTAAATACACATTCCGCTGATTATATTAGTGCGTGCGGTTTACCACTGTCACGGTTCAGTCCAGTTGTCTGTCTCTGGCAATTGAACAAGCGGAAATAAAACGTGGAATGGGATGATTAGTCAAAATTAAAACATAAAATAATAGGAAAATAATAAATTGATTTAGGTAATGAATTATATTTTTGTGAGACACTGTTTGCCATTTAAATGCTTCTCTTTATATGCACTACGCATATGCTTAAATTGGAATAAAGTTGGCAGCCAGAAAAATTCATGGTGTTAATTTCATCATTAAGCTCGTGCGAGCAGCATACCTATTTAATTTGATAATTGCTCGTTTACAAATTAAATTACTCTGACATTTATCTTCTTCGTTTAGGTATGTTATTTATGTTACGTCATATAATGCACATAATACCTTATTTATAAAAGTTGCCTAGTCGTTTAATCCACGGAAATTTCTCCTTGATATAAATAGAAGTCGTCCACACGGCATCTTTTCATGCTTATTGACATAATGGTTTCTTTAGCTGAACATACAGAAGAAAAAAGAAAGCGATGTTCTCACTAATAATAACAACACTCTATTATTAGAGGGCATACATTGATAAATTATATATAATTTATCTAACACTCTAATAACAGCTCAGATAAAAATGACAAAAAACGAAAAAATGATGTTCTCCAATTGACGGTGCCATTAAAGTCGACGGTTAGTGATTATGTATAGAATATGAATATATCTCAGAAACACAAACAAGTTTATTCAGAGTAAATATTTAATAGAGTAAAAATACACGTTTTTGTTGGAAGCAAAGGTGGTGCATGGCGTTGGGCGTGTGGAGCAGTGGGGCGAGAGCGATTTGGAGTGACTGAATGATTGATAGAACGTATGCCTTATAGGAAGGCGCAATTTTTGGAAGGTCTTGTAGCCTTGTTATTTCCAGTTAGTGAAGATGACTAACGAAATGAATCTATAAGTAGGGGTCTGTGATGGAATATGAAATGGGGGCAGAGTGATACTATTACGAGCGTTGAGAGCATAATTAGTAGAAAAGCATTTTATTGCTTGCAGCAACATTCACCGGATCCTTGTGGTGCTGCGGATGTAGGAGGAACACATTGAAGGAGCACAATCTCCATTGTAAAAACAACGCTAAGGATACTCAGGATAAATGGCTTCGTAACGACAAAGCAGCCAAGCCCTGTTTTTAAATTTAAAAATGTAATCAAAATTTAACAACATCTTAAGTTCCCATTTAAATTTAAATTTTAAGTTGAACAAGTGAACTAATGTATTCACGTTTTTCTCATGTCTCTCTAAATTAAAAGCTTAGATAGTAAATGATTACCTGTGAAGCCTATTTCAGGTCCTGCAGTAACTCTTTTGTCAAGACGAGCTATTTCTGTACTGTAGAGCTCCACGGGACAATCCTGTAGTATGCAGCGTATCTTGTGAGCATACACATTTACCCTAGCACAGCAAATGGAAACCATAAAAATCCTCATGATCAAATGGAGAAAGCTCCAGGGAGCGTAGATAGAGTGGATAATGCTGTGACTTAGAGCTTCGGATGTGAGACCCTCTAGTAACTGTAAATTTATAGTATAGCTAATTTAAGTGTCACATTATTTTAGTGTTAAATTTTAATTGATAATACGATTTAGCTAGAAATAACCTGTATGCAGAGATAGAACATGTTTACGGCATACGATACAAAAACAAGTGGAGACAAAAAGTTTTCCAGAATGTCTAACAGTCTGCATAGATTTTGATGATCGCGGACAGCTTGAAGCCATTCATTTGGATCTAGGAAACAATAAAAAAAGCCGCCACTTTTTATAATTTACATACATTTTCGGTATTTATTACTGCAATTTCCGAGCTGCCCACCCTCTGAAAGATCATAGTTACCTTGACATATCCCACGTTTATCATTATTCAGTCTCATTTCTGCAGGCCCTATGAGCGCCTCTTCGGCTAGCTCATAGAGTATCTTAAACCGGAAGTATATAGCACGCCCAAATATTGCAATGCAGATGTCCATGTAATTCCAAGCGTACAAAATCCACTTGTGCTGGACGAAAGAGAGCATAGCCCAGAACCAGTTATAACTGAGGATTTTTGCCCAATGTGAGTTAGCTCTCCAGTAGTACGTTTCTAGTGCAGTTAAGTTTGCCTCGTGTGCAGGCGTATTGCCTAAAAAAATAGAAAGTAAGTTATGAGTGACCGTTTTAGTTTTAGTCACTTTGTTATAATCTGAAAGCAACCTTTAGTGGAATCCAAATCTTTAATGTATTCTAAATGAAGCACAGCATTTTCAGCTACTGCAGAAGTAAAAATTAGCCCCCAAATCAGAGTCGCATCCCTTCGTAGCGTAGTATCTCTGCTGGAAAACTTGACTGGCTGAGAATTCCAAGCTTGGAATATTCCAAGGAACTTACTGCCCCGGAATAGGAAGGAATAATATCTAGAAAAATGTTATTTTTGTAGCTTATGTTTTCGGATCAAAGTAATTTTTTGATGTGCAAAAACACATATTATAGCTAAACACTTACATATAACACCCCCATAAGAAGTAAAGCGTTTGTCGAATAGAGTTTGCGATTTCCAGTGCATTTTTCTTTGACGCCCGTACAGAGTCGATTGTTCCGAGAACCAAATTAAACAGTATAATGACGAAAATGCAATGGCTGTAAATTGAGGTTAAACTGGATCGTCTGAAAATCAAGATGAGATCGGATTTATTTCATGCCTCTTTTATAGAAAGCGATAAACTTTTGCTCGTTGTTAAGTTTTTAACCTGTATGTCATATCTGCTGATTTTGTTCCACCGAATACTCCAGAGAACGGAAGCAACCCGATAACTTTACCAAGAATAAGAAAACCTCGTAAGCTTTTAAAGAAGCCGTCAAACTCTTCGTATGTATTGGTATCTCTGGATTTGAAGGTGCTACGCCTGAAACCATCGCTGAATTCCGTAGGGCGTGTTTGAATGTAAAGTGACTGATTGTAGTCTGTGTAAACTGACTTTTTAGGCTCTTGGGAAATTTTACCGTATGGTTTTGAAGTTTCCATAATTAGGACATGGGAGGAGGGAAACGTTTCAAGCATTTTAGCGCAATCTTACTTTCTAATCATATTTTTTAAAATATTAAAGGCAGTACTAGTATGTAGTATGGACACACTCTACGCTATCACTAGCGATGTAGAGTGAACCTTATTCGTCTATTTTTGTGACTGGAAGAAAAAGCTACATTTTTTGCAATTTGTCACTTGTTTACTCACACGGCAGGTGTACGAAACGAGCCAAATGAAAAACTGATTCTTGAAATGTATCAATTGTGTAAGCTATTTGTTAGCTCAGTTGACATACGTCGGAACAGGTAATTGCTGATTTTCCCTACACGAGTCCACCAATGAGAACGAGCCATTTCTCAAACCTCACACCACACCTCGCGTCAGTCATTTTTTGAAGGATTTTTGTGCACAGTCAAATCATTGTTAACAAACAGTATTATAGATTGAAGATGTTGTGTATTGTGTGTTTATAAAAATACTATCCATTTATTTCGATATCTTGTGGTTATTCTTTCATTGAGAAAAAATTGAATTAGATATCGATTTATTTTTTTAGAGAAAAAAGAAGATCTTTTGTACGGGACTTCCTCAATATGATACAAAATTAACAACTCAGTTACAAAACTCAGTATAATGTCAAACATAAACCACTTTCAAAGTTTCCATAAAGTAAGTAAGACTACTTGAAAGACCTTGAAGAAAAAAATTAAAATTGATACGTTAAATCCATTGCATAATAAATATACTAAATCAATCATCAGCGCAGCGCCCTTGAAATGTTGAGTTTCGTACATTTCCCGGATTAAACTTGATTACACGCCTAGAATCAATCTAAAGCAAAAGAAAATTATAAAAAACGATTTATCTGCAAAAAAGCTTAAATTTTTTTTCTATATTTCAGGTTCCATAAAATTCCATGACTCAAAACATTCATTTTTGTATTACAGTTATTATTTAAGTTTTTGTATTTTAGACATGCGGTAAACCAAGTTCAGTTTTTATACGTTGTTAACGCTTTTTATAAAATACTAAAAGTGCATGCATATCTATATCTACATCATCATGCATGCAAGCCAGAAAAAAATTGCCATGCAAACGCTAATACCTACATGAGTCTGGCAAGAATACTGATTTTGCGTACCAAAGTCAGCAACTTGCGATAGCGATGATAATGATGATGATTATGGCATAATCAGCTATCCCTGTAATGAATATCTTTTATGCTTTGCTGTGGGAGCGAAGAGAAGAGTTTAGAAGTTTCAAAGTAGCGTAATTTCACGCTTTGATAACATTATGTGTACCGTCCTGAAGGTATAATGCATTCATATGTCTACTGTCATCTGATGATGTTCGGTACACCAGGACAGATCGCTCCAACCTTTGCTAGGCACCACTCACTACAGCAGTTGAGTATTTAAAACGTAAAACGCCAGTAGTTACTGTCATTGTAGGATAAATTTAGAAGTACGGATATAAAATGAGTCTTACAACGCGACTATTACCAATATGTAATTTGATATTGGCATTCTTCCATTTGCTCTACTGCTATGTGGAGGTACTATTCCGCTTCTTTGTTCCACTGTCGCTAAAGTCCATAAACGCAGAGACAATCCTTGTGACTGGTGCGGTAGGTGGAATTGGAAAGGAGATTTGTAGGTACCTTTCCAAAAGTGGAGTGGGCATTAAGTTAGTACTGTGGGATTTGAACCCGGCTGCCCTTAAGGAATTTGCGTCTGAACTGAAGAGAGATGGAAAAGAAAGAGGACTGCAGGTTTTTACCTACGCCGTAGATATCTCGTCCAGGAGAAATGTTGAAAATTGCTGCAAAATGGTTGAGAAAAATAATAATAAAATATTTTCATTTAGAGTTAAAATTGCAAAGTCAACTGATTTACTTTTACTATAACTTTGCTAGGTGGAAAACGAGGTAGGTTCAGTTTCAATAATTTTTAACAATGCTGGCATCTCTCCGTGCGGAAATTTTCTTCAGCTAACAAACGAAGAAATTGAGAAGACGGTCCAGGTGAACCTTTTGAGCCACTTCTGGATCATCAGACACTTTTTACCAGACATGGTTTTGAAGAATCACGGAAGAATTGTGAATACTTGCTCAATGGGCGGACTGCTTGCAGCACCCAATACATTTCCGTATTTTGCTTCTAAGTTTGGCGTAAATGGATACACTGAGGCATTAAGAATGGAGCTGGCGATGCACAAACACGACGGAATTCACTTGACTACGGTGTACCCCTTCTTTGTTAGTACTCCGATGATAACTACCTTGCAGTTCCACGAAGGCTCCGGTAGTCTTCCGGTGCCAGCTTCTTTTCAGACCTTCTTGAAACCGGAGGTTGTTGCAAAAGAAGCAGTAGATGGAATGCGAAGGGAATCTGGACATGTTTACGTACCAAGGAACATTCCTTCTGTTCTTTTCCTTGACCTGTAAGATATTTTTCCATTTAGGGATTTGCTAAAGCTGAAGTGTAGAAATGATGGAAATTTATTTTGTATGAATTCTTCTTTTCAGCTTATTTCCACCTAAGTTCAGGATGGCTTTTAATCTCACACTCTATAAAAACTACTCATACAGGGATGAGGAGCAGCAAAAGAAATACGAAATGTCATTCACTGATGTTATTAACGAGACACAAAAACGAAAAGCAAACTAGAGCAAGGATGGCAATGGCAAATAACAAGAAGTGGAAAGTCCGTTATTTTCCGTTACTGTCCATTGTCCAGACCACCTATTTTGAAGGTGGTCAATAACGGCAAAGTGGAAAATAATATTTTCTTGTGAATAATTAACTTATTAACAAATATGGAAGTGTAGGACGACTCTTAATGTCCTAAACTTCCATTATTGTATCTCAGTAAGCCTTATTTTGTTCTGCAAAGACTGCTAAAAGATTCATTTGGGAGACAATTTTGTGCATGTAATATGCCGTGCGCAGCAGGTTGAACAAACATTTTTGCAAAAACATCACTTTTCATAGTTAAAAAGTCTATAAAATTATTAGTGATGCTCTTTTCTACTATTATTTGAACCAAACGCAATTAATTACTGCGAATTAGCACTGGAAGTGCACGCCAACATATATGCAAGGATTTTACTTTCCATTATTTTCCGGACTTTCCGTTATTTTCCAATATTTTCCACATTTTCCGTTATTTCCCATGGAAATGGAATATAAAATTATAAACCATGGGAAATTACCATCCTTGAACTAGAGAGATCATGATATTGCTAACTTAGGTAATCTAATAAATGGTTATAGCATTCTGCCCAGAATTTCTTGTTTTGTCAACTTGTCAGCGCTCAAGGTTTATAAATTTTAATTTATGGATTTCTGTGATTCAGTAGTTGATTTTATGACAGTATTAAATAATGAAAGTTAGTAATAAAGCAAGTTTTTCTTACATTTTTCATAATAACGCAGAATTTTATTTATATTAATTTTTAGTTTAACATTTTTAAGTTAAAATTATTTTATGAACTAAATTAAGCTCATTAAGTCTTCTTTGTAGCATTATCTACACCCAATTTGCTTTCCTTAAGTAAGGAAACAACCACATTCGAGGTGGATCCATCCTCTTTTAGTGAGCACACAAACCCAGTAACTGAATCGGAAACGGAGCTAATATTAATCTGGAAACCAACTTTGGGGTTGTAACGGAGATTATCTCCAATGTTCAATCGCGTCAGGTTTCCCTATTAGAAATAAAACAAGCAGTTTAGCTTATGCTCGAAATAACATGTACATCCGTTTCTAACTACTGCTACAGCTTGTTTCTTTTCTTATCTGTGAGGAAATTGATATTCTTACATTGCCGTCTGTAAACAGATACGGTGTCGCCTGAGGATCATCCAGCCCACAAGGTAAAATAGTCCAACTACCTACACCCTGGCCAGTTTTTGTTACGTTAAAGTGACCACCTTCATTAACAAATTGTGGGCCGTCCTCTCCTACAAAAGACAAATAAAACGAATTTTTAGTTCAACAAGAGGGAAAATATCAATAAACACTATATAACAAATTCATTCTTTATGGCTCTTACCAGTAGCAAAAATGAAAATGCTTCCTTGGGGACTTCCACTAAGTGCATTAGTACAGTTATAAAAGCCAGTGTCCTCACTTTTTAACCGTGGAAGAGTAAGCACCGACTCGTAAGTTCTATCAGTTGAATTGGAACTACAATTTACAATTTCCAGTTTGGAATCAATCTAGAAGCAAAGCCAACATTTAAGTGTATTTTGAAAAGATTTATAGTTTCCGTATCGAATTTTTTTGATCATGTCAAAATACCATTTCTCCTTTCCTCATCCATTGAACGGGGTACTCAGATCGGCACTTTAGACGCAACTCAACTGTGGAGTATGAGGGCACATCTATTTGCACAGTGTTGTTCGTTACGAGATGTGGATATCTATCCTCTCCATATGAGTTTTCCCGTTCCAATATAACTATTGGATTGTCGTCCAGCGGGCAGTTTAAATGGGAATCGGGCCTTAGTGCCGGTACCTCTGCATAAAAATTAACACCGACCAATTGATGCGACAAAGAATAAGCAGTGAAAGCTGAAATAATTTAAAATAACTCGCACGCCATTGTCTCACTTACGATGTACATTCAGTGCCAATGAAGCATTTTTCCATTCCGCAGTTCCCCATTGCGGTACAAAACACATCGCAGTAGTTACAGTCAAGCTAGGAATTCTAATGTAGAATGACTGGCTGAAGTCATTCAAACTGGAACTAGAGGTCCCTGGTTCTGCATCTGAAATTAAAATAGATAAATTTTATAAAATAATGATTTCGCTTTTGTTTTCAATTTAAAATAAGCGTAATACTATCCTTGTCCGTACCCACAAATCTGATTTGCCCATTGTGATCAACAAACGCCCATTTCGCCAATTCCTTCTGAAAGTGGAAGGCATCGTGATCACATTCAAATCGTATTTTATCTCCGAAAAATACATTCTTTTCAATTGCTTTCACTTGAACTAGCTCCTCGTCTACTGGGGGCTGATCAATATCTAAAATTTCAGATTGGTAATGATAATAGCAAAATTGTTTAAAACTGTTTGCGATAGAGCTTGGCAATGTAGATTTTCGTAATTTACTTACAAATAGACTGCAAAATAGCAATTGCCAACTTGGTCGTTGTGAACCCGCCAGCACTGCATCTTAAAATGGCAGACCTTCTCCATGAGAAATCGACACTGGTAGCATTTTCCTCCTCGGTCATTGCCAAGTCTCCATGTGAAGGCTAAAGACATTCAAAAATAATAATTTATATCATAGCAAAAGTTGTGAACATTTTGAAATCAAACTTTATAACATTTTAACGCTAGAACAGTGCGCATAGGTAATTACATAGTTGTATGATAACTTGATTCTGCACTCCTCTGCATTTCTGCATGGTTCTGCGATCAAAGCAACTTTTCCGGTTGCATCACTAAAGCATCGTACTTTCTGGTCGGTGTTATTCCAATTGCACTGGCACTCGTAGGCAGTGTCATAGTGCCACGTAAAAAGTACTTCCTTTGACGATTTCTTTATACATTTAATATCCCCTTTTACGTGCTTTCCGGAAGGTCTGGGGATATTTGCTTCCACTCCATGAGAGAACAAATCAGCGGAGGTGTAAGTGTATTCCCTCGCATCATACTGAAAAGTTTTGTCACCATTTGCAACGCTGATCTCCACCGGCTCGGTGGCATTACAGTGAACGGATATCATCGACTTTTCAAATGTGACACGTTCTGTTGACGGACTGACGACATAATTTATTGGAGCTAAGACAGTAGCCCTGACAACTTGACTGCTGCCCTTATAAGAACCAGAACAAGCATACATTCCTGCCAAATTTGAGCTTGACGCTGCTTTCAAGAGAAAACCTGTTTGAGGGTCATATTTTTCCGCAGAAATTTCCTTTGGAAGGGACGTTAACTTTCCGTCCTAAAAAATAATTTTTTAACAAATAGCGTAAGCAAATGAAGATCAAATATGATTGATAGAAACTACTTAAAATGTATACCGTGTTAATTTTAGAAATAGTTGGCTTCAAATTAGCTACATTCGAAGGGCATGGAACGACAACTTGTTGATGACGACCTGTAGCAAAACTCTGGACTTCGACGGCTTCCTTTGAGTTAAAAATGGCTTCACGCTCTAAAATATTATCAAGTATTTGTTGATCTACATCATACCTTAGCTAGATTTGTGATGAGTGACACAGCAAAAGTTCGTGATACTACTCACCATAAACAAAGATGTACTTGGAGGAAGCCTTGTCTCCGTTCAGACTTTTGCAAGTATACAAACCCGTTCTGGACGTTTCATTGGAGTCTTTCCTAGTCGTATACACTGTAAGATTTGATTGGAAGCAATCACGCATTCCATGTAGCACATTGTCCACCTCCCTATCTCCTTCCACGTAAAGCGACGGGGGAGGCGTATTTCCATTGAACTCCCATACGACTGGATAAGGTGCTACGCACATTAATTTGAACCTGCTGCTATCCAGTGTCTCCCCTTCTCTCAGTACCCGTTCCTCTTCCTCATACCTATTCACTTCAACCAGTGCTGTGAGCACGGGCTTGTCAGTCACCGAAGGACACCGTAGTCTATTTTCTCCAGCAGCAACTCCCATCAAATTCCAGCAAATTGGCAAAAACAAAAAACAGTAAAACAAAATAGTCGTAAGTATGCTTCCTGGCCATGGAAGGAGTCTCTCTCCCTTTGTGAAAATCATTTTGATTTCTTCAGTGAAATGTAATCATTCACCGATTTCAAAATTAATGGAAAGACACACTTCACTATTTTTACACTATAGTTTTATTCTTAGAAATTTCTTAACATTAACATTAAGGTGCGGACATTGACCACTACTCCATGTAAAACGCTGAAATGAAAATGCCGATCTTCTTGCGAATTTATTTGCATCCACTTTCATTGCATTTATTTGTCATTTTAGCTACCTACGTTACGTGGTATGCAGCCAAAACAAGTTATTTTCAGAGTAATTTGTATTTTCCAGCTAGTGCTGTGTAACAATGACTCCTAAGGTAATGTAGTCACAGCAAAAACTAGTTTCTAGTACGTGAGGGGAATGTATTAACCAATGTCAGCTTCATCTTTTGAGATGGGATGATAATATTACAGTATTTTATGTGCTTTGTTAGTATAGTCCTGAGTGACGTCAGTAACAATAAATATTTTGTAATTTAGCTGAAAAATAGACAGAAAAGCAAGTATGACGTTCTCATAGTCCGCTACATGGAAATACGGGAGTAATTGATTTGACCTTGTCTTGGGCTATACTACAGTTGTGTAGTTTTAGCATTTTAATTATTTGTGCTCCTAATTTTGTATAAGTCAACTAGAAATTGCGTGAAAACACCTCATTAAATGCTAATTTATTAAATGCAAACCTATCTGCACAGAAAAGTGTGTACTTCCTCATGTATCCTGTTTGTTATATTATTTGTCTATTAATGATTACTAATAAGCACTTATTCACAATATACATTTTGTAGAAGTTTACTTACAAATTTGGAGACCTTTCAGCAATTTTCACCAATTTCTTGTTCCAACATAATTGTAATACAGATTCGAGTTCGATAAATACATAATATTATATTGTAATTTCAAAATAAGCTCGACAAAAACACATCACAACAGAGCTTAGGTAGGTCTATTTCTTCCCGTTTGTATTTATATGTCTATGCACATAATTGGGAGCAAATCATAATTACTTCACAAAATAATTTGTATGACTGCTACTAAAGCAATTGTGAACAAGACAAGTCATTGGCTTTGCAATTTCTAGTATAAAACAGAATTTACTTATGCTTAGGCCAACAAACAGGAGTGAAAACATTATCTGAATATTTCCCTTCAGCGAGGCACTCTTCGGAGTATGTTTTGTGGATGCCTTCAAACGACTTACCGTACTTTGACCTTTAACATAGTCCATTATCCTAGTCCATCTATCCAAACTTCCCGACTCTTTAAATGCTGCCAATTTACGAATTACTTTTGGTGATATCAGCCCACCAAGCGAAAACTGAAATGAAGGCTGCATATAAGTTTCCATTCCTGTATACCTTCCATTCACTTGTCTGGCAAAGTCGTCTGCTTGTCTGGACGGTAGAAGAAGTGCCGTCTTCCCACAGTCTCGGAGTGATTTCTCCAGCTCAACTTTTTCGAATTCGGTGTACTTACTACTCATACTATGGGAAAGCTCAAACATCTCCTCCGATCTTATGGGATCTCTCCACTGGGGATTTTCCTTCCTTTCCCAACTTACAACGAAGCGCAGCAACATTTCCGGTTGGAAGATTTGAGTACGATTTAAAATTAACTGGTTTATCTGTGTCTCCGCCCTGTCTGTATATCCACGATCCGCCTCCTTCCAATACTGCCACACAGTAGGAACTGCTGTAAAAGGAGGGTGATGGCGCCTTTTATCCCTTATGTAGTATCTAAAGTCTCTACCATATTCCTCAAAACGACCACGAAACTCAGATAAGTTTGAATGTATCACAATTTTTTCAATGTTTACTTGATCAGCGCTAGTGAAAATGTTAACACCATCGTCAAGGAGATCCGCATATCTTTCATACAACAAAATTTTCCGCGGTGCGACCATGTTACTGAGGTTCGTGTTTTTATATCCACTGCTCAATACGAGAGATAATAATAAAAATATTCCTAGCAAAATTTGGAGATGATACCTTTTCCGAAATGCTTCGCTCGGAATGGGGTCCCCTTGCTCGAGAATAGCTTTAATGAGGGATAGTAATTTGAATTGATTTTCTACACTCTTGAACACTGGCTCAAATTCATTCATTTTAAATAGTTTCCATGTGCCACTGATTACAAGTAGCAGAAATAAAATTGCTATCCAAACGGAAACTTCGTAGGCTTTTACTAGCTCCCAATATTGTATGGACTCTTTCCCCCTTACACCACAAACAACAAATCGAAGTCCATCGTATGGATCAGTTATCTCAACGGGGATGTGTGGCCGGTGACCTGCCTTCCTAAAGTCAATGAAAATCTGGGAAGGTGCTAGTACTCTATTTGCATTTAATGAGAAGCTTGCTTTCTTCCCATTTACACACCACACATGCAAAAATATAGTTTCTATTGGATTTCCCAGTTGATAACTGTAGTTTCCCAGGATATTTTGCCAGCTATGTGCAATTAAGCGCTCAATGTCATTTGTCCACTTCAGCTTTCGATTTGACAGTGAATCGTTACAAAGCATAAATTCTTTTACAGTTTTAAGCACACTTTTACTTTGATCAGCAGAACGCCAAGTTAAAATCCAGTGTGTCTGCCTTATTTCGTTTTGGAACAATTCTTCAGTGTTAGCCAAAGCCAGGTTAATAGGAATTTTATAGCTGCAGAGTATAAACGACTGCGGGTATAACTCGGACGGACATGGTTGATTGACTAAAAGTGAGTAACTGTCTTCCACAATTTTTGAAAATTTTACTGCGTCGGCAAACACAAAAACAAATTTGTGGTTTATAGCCAACTGGTCTTGTGTAACCGTTCTTTGCTCAGTGCTACGATGACTCAATGCGCTCAGCAGGAAGTTTTGAATTTGGATATCTCGATAGATGCTATTTCTAGAGTAGGGCAAGTGAACTACAAAAATGTTTAAAACAGGAACGGTACTTGGCAAGGTCAATTGAAAGTCGGTGTTACCACTGAGCTCTTCCTCTCTACGTAGATGCCAATATCTGGGATAGTTCAGAAGTCTATTTCCTGACCTTCGTAAAATAGTTAGCGGAATTCCCATCGTTCGAGAATAAAGAGGTGGAAATATGTCAATGTGTACTTCACAATTCCATGGTTTTGTCTGCGAGGAAAACCTCATGAAGTCAATTTGGGCACACCGCTTTGGATAATTTCCATCCCGTCTTCCTCCAGTTTCATTGTAAATAAGACAGTGTGCTATCATTGATTCCGCTGAAGAATTTCTACTAACTGAAATCCACCCCAACTGAGGACCTAGCACGTAATTTTTTCGGTCACTAATCACCGCCGGAACTGGTTTTCGAATTACAACAGGACTGTTGAAAGAGGTGAGATGAGCCCCAATAAAATTTGTTGTTAGTGCAATACACCGGGCATCGGCTAATCCTTTAAATGACGTAAAACTGACTTGAAATCTGTCAGAAGCTGGAGCCGACAAATGTAGGAGCTGATCAAAAAAAATATTTAAAAGTGGAGAATTTAACGGTGTCAATACGCTTAAGCCTGCAAATTGGCAATACACAGCTGGGAGTGAGTATTGGTACAGTAAAAGGTAAAATAAAAAAGCCTGCATATTTTTAGTTACTATGAAGGAAAATATAATGCGAATTCTCGATAAATTTTCACTTTGAGTTAAAACGTTTTGAAATAATTTTTGGTTGTTGCCAAAATCGCACATGTGCTATGAATTTTGATGTGCTACTTAAGTTATTTTTGTATCAGACATTATGGAATGTCGAACCAGAATTTTATAAAAAATTGACTACGGGTTCCAAGGTTACCCCAAAATCAACGAAACGACAAAATTTATTTAACATGTTTTAATACCATAAACTAAATGACCCGTCAAGATGCATAACACAAAAAATTACTGACTTGCCAAAATGCCCGGTACAATAGTAAGAGTACACCAAAGTGCATAGCACTAAAATTACAAGTCTCTAAAAAACCTAAGCCTACCACAAAGAGCAAATCGTTTGGCCGCTTTAATATAGAAAAACTGTATAAAAATGGTTCTATTGTGTTCCCTGAAGTTCTCTTGTTAAAATTTTGGTTGTAGTAAACAATTGAAAACACAGTAAATAATAAATAATATGTTTATTCAAAGTTAAAGAGTAGAGTATGTATGTATGCATCAATATTTTGCTAGCAGCGTGGTGCAATAAATGGGAGCTTGGAAGGATTGGAGACATACTAATAAAAGTAGTAATTGAATTTATACAGTCAATATTATTAGTATCCATAAAAGATATGTTTAGCTAAGCCTCTTATTATGCCCATGATTATGTGCATAACGTATGAATTTCACATCCTCCAGAAATGATTAGTTTTCGACGTTGCATGATTTTTCAAAAAGTTGTAATTTGCACTGATCGTGAGAAAATCATTAAGTATTGAAAAACAACTTTTAAGGAATTAAATGGCATTGGACCGAGAAGAATGTAAACGAAAGAAATAAATGTATGACTCTTCTAGCAACGATCAAGTAATCAAGATAGGTATATTACAATATTGTCTATCTTGATTGTAATTTTGTTTCAAAATTTGAAAGTTCTAGTTTGAAATTTTACAAACAAATCAGTTTTTTATAAAATTAACTGAACTCTACAAATACTATTTTATTTTAAGTATTTTACTAATTCTCCATAAAGCAGCTGATTTTCATTTTGAAGTTGCAAGTTAAAATAAATCTGTTCAAAATTACCGGTCAAGGATATACGTAGATATAAATTACAAGCATTATAACAAATAAGTTCCTCGTATAATAGGTTTAAATAGTGCATTTATAAGATACATGATTCGATGATTTGGGGAAATGCTAGCCTCTTACTAGCAATTATTTCGGCAAGAAAGCTGAAAATAGCTACTAGTATTCCTCCGGCTTCGCAATAAAAAACTACCCATAAGTC